>VSMD01055990.1:0-29029 GCA_008750895.1 Mirza zaza
GTCCTTCTTGTGAAAAACGCAAAAAGAAAAGAAGTATCTGAAAACCACTGGCACAAGGCACTATCTTGTCAGATGGTTTGTTCTGACTAGAACATTTCATATATAGATTGCATTTGCCTATTGGCCTCAGTCTTTATTCTTTTCTTGTTCAAAATCTTTCTCTTCCAGCACAAATACTATTGCTAAATAGTATTCAAGTATTCATGATTCAAGAAATTCCCACAACTACTTAGATTTCTGGCTTTAAAATGGCATTTCTTCTTTATAATTTTTATATTTTTTCCAGTATTCTAAAATGAGCATATGCTGCTCATAGACAGAAGAAAAGCATTTCATATCTTGTGATATACCTATCTGAAATCTTCCATTTGGGCCACATTAGCGATTTCTCAGGACTCTATGCCTAATCTTTATGTTGAGACTTACACGTAAGTAAAAGTCTTCTACTGGACTTATTCTCACTACTGGACTTACTCTCTCTCTGTATTCCATCTCTTCAAATAATTTAGGTCTCTAAATATATCACTCTGTTTCTATATGTAATTCAATCCCCCTGCAATAAGCTGCCTCAGACACTCTGAGGTCACTCTCTCTCTCCCCTATCATAAGGGTTATTTTTGGTGGAAAAATCAGGAAGCAAAACCAAAAAATGATTTCTGCTTTAAGGAATGCTATACTTGTCCAACCAAAGTTCTTGACATCCAGTTGCACAGCTAAAGTAGCTTCCCCTCACATGTTAGTGCATCACAGATCTTTGGCAATAAAATTTACTCACTGGGATCAGAAACTTTCCTTCTGGCAAAAGGTCCAGTTGTTGAAACATTTATCTTAGCCAAAGACCATAATAGTTAGGAATAAAATACTAGATAAGGCAGCTTTCACATCAGCGATGAATTGCTCCTAAAATTTACAAATTAATGGTACTGTTGTTCTTAAAATCACTAATCATTTATCACTATTACTTGACTATTATGGTACTTAATGACAGAAACTGTGTCCTTTAATATTTACCTCAGGTAGCTTTTAAGAGTATTATGCACACTGTGATGTTCAAAAGACACCTGACTGGCCGGCGCAGTGGCTCATGCCTGTAATCCTAGCACTCTGGGAGGCCAAGGCGGGTGGATCACTCAAGGTCAGGAGTTCGAAACCAGCCTGAGCGAGACCCCATCTCTACTAAAAATAGAAAGATATTAATTGACCAACTAAAAATATATATACAAAAAATTAGCCGGGCATGGTGGTGCATGCCTGTAGTCCCAGCTACTCTGGAGGCTGAGGCAGTAGGATCGCTTGAGCCCAGGAGATTGAGGTTGCTGTAAGCAAGGTTGACACCATGACACTCACTCTAGCCTGGGCAACAAAGTGAAACTCTGTCTCAAAAAAAATAAAAAATAAAAAAATAAAATAAAATAAAATACAAAAGACACCTGACTAAACAAGTTTACCACAACCATACTTTCTAGTAGTTACCTTATAGAATTTTAATTCAACCAATTTTCTATGCATAATAAAGTAAGCTACAACACATATGGATTAAAAATAAGGCTTACTCTTTTCTGTCATCTCAGTGCTTGTTAGGTCCTCTGTCTTCATAGAGTAATTTCTTATATTGATGCCAGTAAGCGTACTTAAAAATGAAAGTTCTGATTCTAAATGTCCAAGCTGACCTCTCATATCTTTTGAAGATTTCCATCCTTCGGAATCTGATTGACATATTTCTTGAAATGATTTTCTAAAAAGCAAACATCAGAAATAATTACTCCAAGTACTAAAAAATGTTTCATCTAATTCCCCTCAAACCATTCCCAAATTTGTCCATTATTCTCTTCTCATTAAATCACCTCCCCTCTCCAAAGAAAAACTTTGTAAGAATTTTTTCAAAACCAACATGACTACTATCACCACTCTCTTTAACAAAAAACAAACATAACCAAATTATACTACCATATTTCTACATATTAGAAACACCTTTAAAAATAAGCTATAACAGGTGTACCTTGCAAAATTAAAATGTCAGCTCTAATCCAGGAAATTCCAACCTAAATCTTTGATAAAATAAGACCTCTCAAATTATTTAAAAAGATGCTTTGTAGTTTTAAAAAAACAAAATTGATTAGCTAACTTTAGTTCATAACACAAGTAAATATCACAGAACATTTAATACTAAGAAAAGAGATTTCTCAAGAACTCTTATAGGGAGTAAAAATTCCTAAGGAAAGAAAAATAGAATAATTTCATTCAATACCACTATAAGCAGACATTCTGGGCTAAGAACATATAAATCTATTTTCCTTTTAAAAAAGAATTAAATTTCAGCTAATAATTGCATTGGATGCTATTTTACTTTTTCTCATTATTTCCTTTAAACTCTCTGCTACATGCTATACTGTTGACTTCTGCCATCTTAAAACATCCCTTCCTTGGATTCTGGGGCATGATTATCCTGATTCTCATTTTATACCTTGGGTCCTCTCCTATCTCTGCTTCTTGTCTCCAACATTAGAGGAAAACCCTAATACTCAACCTCTTCTGTCCTAAATATGTACTCTTTCCTTCCAGATGAATGCTCAATGATTAGCCTCAGTTCCTCTACATCAGTAACTCCTAAAATATACCTTTAACCATATATCTTCTTCCTGCAAAGTAAATCTAGCTTGATTGACCAAATGTTTTTTCCTTGAATCAGCTTTTCCTCTAAATTCCCCTACTTTTGTTAATGATAAAGTCTTTGTCTAGATATTTTGGACTCCATATCTAGGAAGCTGTCCTTGCCTCCTTCAGTTGCCTCAAATCTGGACCAAGTGTCATCCTTTCTGCTCCCTCATAGAACTAGCCTTCCTTTACAATTTCTAATTCCACTATAACTCCATATTCTTAACACTGGGGATCCAAGACTTGCATAAAGTCTGTAAACTTTTTAAATTTTGTTTTCAACGCTAATTTAAAATATTTAGTACATTCTGTATTTAGTACATTCTGTATCACGCCCTTTTGCATTACCATCATAGATTGATGACCCCCCAAACTGCTTTAATATAGAAAGTCAATGAAAAAAGAACAGAGGCAATCTGCGTACTCGAGGGATGAGCTCCTGACAAGTTAACACCAAATGTCACGTATGAATGAAAATTTCAAGGTATTTCCAATAAAGCAAAGTGTCAAGAGAACCAAGTCATCACATTAAAGGACAAATATACAGAACTCAAAAAAAAAAAAAAAAAAAGAACCTGTGGGTTACTGGAGGGGAAAATGGGGAGTTATTTAATGAGTATAGAGTTTCAGTGTGGGGTGATGAAAAATTTCTGGAGATGGATAGTGGTGATGGTCATCCAACAATGTGAACATGTATAATGCCACTGAACAATACTCTTTAAATCATTAAAATAGTAAATTTTATGTTATGTGCCATTTACCACAAAAAAGCAGAACCTGCATATTTTCATTCATAACAGCTATTTACTTTGACCAAAATCACATTGATCTATTTCAACTAATGATGTTTGTTTGAACTATTTTGGATTAATTTGAATTTTATTGGTTTTAGTTTTATTTGTAAATTTGTCTTAATTAGCATAAAAAATTTGTCAAAATTAGGTGTTCACAAGAAATTTTTTTCCTATAAAACAAATTTATACATAACTTGAGTTTAAAAATCAATGGTCTACTGGCTGGGCACAGTGGCTCACACCTGTAATCCTGGCACTCTGGGAGGCCGAAGCGGGTGGATCATTTGAGCTCAGGAGTTCGAGACTAGCCTGAGCAAGAGCGAGACCCCGTCTCTAACAAAAATAGAAAGAAATTAGTTGGACAACTAAAAATATATAGAAAAAATTAGCCGGGCATGGTGGCGCATGCCTATAGTCCCAGCTACTTGGGAGGCTGAGGCAGCAGGATTGCTTGAGCCCAGGAGTTTGAGGTTGCTGTGAGCTAGGTTGATGCCACAGCACTCTAGCCCAGGCAACAGAGACTGTCTCAAAAAAAAAAAAAAAAAAAAAAAAAATCAATGGTCTACTAATTAGTGTTAGTTACTATAATGATACAAGTACTGTTTTAAATGAATTATGTATATTAACTCATTAGTCCTCATAACAAACCAGTAATTTGGCTACGATTTTACCAAAGAGGAAACTGAAGCACAGAAAGGGGAGATCACTTAACTAAGATCATTCAGCCAATAACAGAGCCAGGATTTGAAGGCAGGCAATTTGGCTCCACAGCTGGACACATGGATATAACTGAATATTGTAACTCCAATTTTCCCACCTCCAATCCATCCGACCATTTCAAATCACTTAAATAAAAGCTTGGTATACAGGTTCCAATTTTCCTCCTCATAGTGAAAAGAAATTTCAAATTAAATCCAAGTACTTTGGACTGAGATTTTATGTCTGTCACAGTCTGGTCTCTTCTGATTTCCCAACTCAATTATTGAAGAGTCCCAGATTACATGTGTAATCTACTATGCTATTCGGGCTAATAATAACAGCTTGTGACCAGTAAAGAAACCACTTTTCTCCATAGTATGATACAGTGCTTCTCAAACTTTAAAGTGTGCACA
This sequence comes from Mirza zaza, assembly GCA_008750895.1. Classification (NCBI taxonomy): domain Eukaryota; kingdom Metazoa; phylum Chordata; class Mammalia; order Primates; family Cheirogaleidae; genus Mirza; species Mirza zaza. The sequence goes on from VSMD01055990.1 coordinate 4,562, forward strand.
GATTGTCTGTTAGAGCAAGGTGTCCTTTTAAAATGCAGATTCTAGTTCAGTAGATCCAGGATGCAGCTGAAGTCTGTACTTCTAACAAATTCCCAGGTCATGCTAAAACTTCCAATCTGTGGGACACACCTCAAGTAACAAGGGTCATTAATGCAATTACTGTCACTTGTGAAGGAGTATATATGTGCCCTGTTCACCTGTTTCCCTCTCCCTTCTACCAGAGAATCCTCTACTTTCATGACCACATAGAACATGCATGCAAACATTTTCTTTAGACCTCTTCCTCCTCCTTCCCGTTTTCTACAAACTCTTGTCCAGTAGGCTGAGGAAAATCTCATTCTCTCTACAACTATGTCAAATTAGCCTTGACTTAAAAAATGAAGATAGTTTATATTTTCAAGCAGCTTGCATGTTTAAGATACATGATTAACTGTAGGCCGGGCGTGGTGGCTCATGCTTGTAATCCTAGCACTCTGGGAGGCCGAGGCGAGAGGATTGCTCGAGGTCAGGAGTTCGAAACCAGCCTGAGCCAGACCCCATCTCTAGTAAAACTAGAAAGAAATTAATTGGCCAACTAATATATAGAGAAAAAATTAGCCAGGCATGGTGGTGCATGCCCGTAGTCCTAGCTACTTGGGAGGCTGAGGCAGCAGGATCGCTTGAGCCCAGGAGATTGAGGTTGCTGCGAGCTAGGCTGATGCCATGGCACTCTCTAGCCTGGGCAAGAGAGTGAGACTCTGTCTCAAAAAAAAAAAAAAAGACACATGATTAAAAGTTACAGACCTTTTTCTCTCCTTCAGTAAATGAAAAGCAAGTGCGTAGACTTTGGAGTTAGATTTTTGGGTCCCAACCCAGCTCTGACACTTCCTTTCTCTGGAACACAGGGCAAGCTACTTAACTTCTCTGAGCCTCAGTTTCCTTAACTATAAAACGGGGTTAACAACAGCACCTACCTCAGAGAATTGCCAAATTTTCCAACACAGGCTATGTTAACTGTTTTTCCTTACATCAACTTTTTCACCTAATTTATTTTTCAAACGAAATTTTACATTATCATAAACAAAAGTCACTATCACTTGGTTAGCTGACCCATAAAAAAAATGCCTTGAAACCAAGTGGAGTTATTAAATCCCAACTAGATACCTCTGCCTACCCATAGGGAGACTTTCTTCTTGATGGTCATCAACGCATACCACTGCGATTAAACGAGTTAATACACTGCACCGCGTTTACAACCGGGCTCCATATGCGGAGCCCACAACTCTGGGCCACCGTCTTACAGGACCGATACTAGTTCATGCCCACATTTCGGGCGTCCCACACTACAATTTTCAGCAAAGGCCAGGCTAGCAGTAGGACCCCGGGAATGTCTGTGGCTGGGGACACGGCCCGGCTGGCCTGACGGGATGGGCAGGGGCCACGTACTGGACTCGGGACGTCTCTTCCCAGGGCTCCAGCGGCTCCTCACACGCCCGCCGAAGAGCCGCTATCTCAGCTTGCAAGGCGCGCACCTCAGCCAGCTGGGCATCCATGACGCGGCGCTGAAGCGAGCCGGTGCTGAAGCGCCGCTGTCACCTCCCGACTGCCGCAGCTAGCCGGGCGCTTCAAGTCTCGCGCGCTCGCTCCAGTGCGAACCATCCCGGAGCTCACGCGGGGGGAGACCGGAAAGCAACGCGTGAACTCCACTGCCCAGCGCATCCAACTCCGCACTCGCACGATATCCGGGTCCTTGACGTTCTACGGCTGTGTGTCTTGAAGCAGCCCCTACACTTTCGAGAGAGCTGGTACGTTCCAACCCGAAGCCCAAGTTCTCAGCTGCCCACCCCCGCCAGCAATCTTGGAACCACCCAGCCGTGTCACTGAAGAGGCGGTTCCGGGTGACGTAAGGGGAGCGCCTAGTTATTTTTCTTCTGATCCGTCACTTCCGCCGACCTAGTCCAGGAATCGGTGAACACATGGCGATAAGCCTCTTGAATAGAAACTAGGGGATTTTGGTTTGGGCTCTTCGACGGTATTGAGGGGAAGGTGTCGGAGGCATCACTGTAGGCCGGAGAACGGGAAACGAAATAACCCTCAGGCACTGAGTGTGGTAACGGAACCTTAGGAGGCTGGGTTGGAAATCGAGTAGGAAGGAAGAGACGAACACTCCTGTTAGGACATGTGACATCAAGATAGGGGCTGCTGCACTGCTGGCTGCCGGAGACGACGTGGTGAGGAGTGGGCTTGGAGCTTGTGAAGTGACGGGGCCTAACCCTTCACTTCTTCGGATCTTCCCGGAGGAAGAAGGCTGGGGTGGAGAGGTTGGGGGCGGAGGCTACCAGGAAGAGGTAGACCTAGCTCTGCCCTGAATACATGCCATGGGTTGGGCTTCTGGGCACTGTTTTTATGTTTCACTTGGAAGGAGTCTCAGCTCTTGCTGATGGGAAGGGTGGGAGCTGAGCGCCTGTGGGGTGTTAAACGAGATGAAAGATGGTATGACGGTCCTCAGTATCTCTGGAAAAGTTTTCCTGAATCTGTTGTAATCCAACAATTTGTGTAGTATAGTGTTAAGTATTCCAAGTTCTGAATTTAGACCTGGATTATAATCGTGGCTTCACCACTAATTTTAGGTATGGCTTTACGATGGTGACTTAACCTCATCTGCTCATCTGAGATATAGGATACATGCAAACTACTTTGTATAATGTGGGCATATAATAAAAATACAAATCTGTATTCAGTGTAATTTCAGTTTGCTCTTTTTGTGCCTGAATAGCATTTTGCAAGTACTTTTATTGTGACATAATATTGTAATTGCAGCATTTATTTACTTGTGAAGAGCTCCAGGATGGAGACCTGTCTTTTTATCCTTTAGCGCAATGGTCCCCAAACTTTTTGGCACCAGGGACCGGTTTCATGGAAGACAGTTTTCCACAGGACGAGGGGTGGGGATGCTTCAAGCACATTGCACTTATTGTGCAGTCAAACCTCTCTGCAAATGATAATCTGTATTTGCAGCCGTTTCCCAGCGCTAGCATCACCACCTCAGATCATCAGACATTAGATTGTCATAAAGAGCACGGAACCAAGATCTCTCGGATGTGCAGTTTACAGTGGGTTTCATGCTCTTCTGAGAATCTAATGCTACCTCTGATCTGACAGGAAGCGGAGCTTATGCAGTGATGCAAGCAATAGAAAACGGCTGTAAATACATAGAAGCTTCCCTCATTGGCGGCTCACCTTGCCCCTGGGGGTCGGGGACTGCAGCTTTAGTGTATTACCTCCCACAGACTATTTCTGCAAATGTTTGCTGAAGTCAATAAGTGAACATATGAATGAATGAAGGAAAAACACCTAACAAGATGAATAAGTAAATGAGAAGGTGTAGAGTGTAATATTGCGGCCATTTTTAGAGGGAAAGCATCTGCCTGTATGTGTGTCTTTATGAGTGTGAGGATGTGGTTCGGAAGTGCTTCGTAGAGAATGTGGTTGTAGGGCTTGAGCAGAAAATCTATAGGGATAAAACTTGGAAGCGATACAATAGCAAGTGAAACACAAGTCCAAGTGACCAATTTAGCACAGAACGTTAAGAGCAAAGAGTTGTTTGTTAGATTTGAGAAGAACTAAGGGAAAGAACTCTTGTCTGAATATAAGAAATTGCTTTTCCCACTAGAATACACTGAGTATATGCCCAGCCTTCATGAAAGCCAGCAGAGAAACAAAGCGCCTTTTTGTGGGTGGCCTTGGCGAGGCCATTTCTGAAACAGACCTACGTAATCAGTTCAGCAGATTTGGAGAAGTTTCTAACGTGGAGATCATCACACGGAAAGATGACCAAGGTAAGTTTATAGTCCTTCACTGGATAAAAGCAGATGTATCTCAGGTAGTGTTATAAAATAAAGCAACCTCAGAGATGCATATTAGTTGTGAACACCAAGTGTGATGTGATGTCCCAGAGGTGTTACATATGATTCAGAACTTGACCAGAATTCGTTTCTGAAATCAGAAAAATTCTAGATTGCAAAACATCTGATTTCAGAAACATGTAACTTAGTTTTCACAGCTGACATTCTGACATTGATTAAGTGTCCTTATAAAGTAGAATGTCACTAGCATACAATCAAGATATTTCCTTAACTACTTGACATTTTTTCTTATTGACTTTTTTGGAATATTTTGATAATCATACTTTAAAAATGCAATTTTTGTATCCAATCAAAACTAGATAAAGTTTTTCTTTCAAGGCTGGGTGTATTGGCTCACACCTATAATCCTAGCACTCTGGGAGGTGGAGGCAGGAAGATTGCTTGAGCTCAGGAGTTCAAAACCAGCCCAAGCAAGAGCAAGACCCCTTCTCTACTAAAAATAGAAAAATTAACTGGCCATTGTGGCTCATGCCTGTAGTCCCAGCTACTTGGGAGGCTGAGGCAGGAGGATCGCTTGAGCTCAGGAGTTTCAGGTTGCAGTGAGCTAATATGACGCCATTGTACTACCTAGGGTGACAGAGCTGAGACTCTGTCTCAAAATAATAATAATAATAATGTTTTTCTTTCAAAGAGTAAATTTTCAAAAATTAATTTTTTTTAATTTAAAAACTTAATCATTTTTACATTGTTCCTAGATGAAAGTTAAATAAATTTTTCTTTTTTTTTAGGAAACCCACAGAAAATCTTTGCATATATCAACATCAAAGTAGCAGAAGCAGACCTGAAAAAATGTAAGATAGCCATATACTTTCTGAAGTATTTGCCAGTTTGTGTCACTTGGAATAACTTTGGTTCTAAATCTAAACCTCAACAGCACTTTTAAGTCATCTGGAGGGACAACCACAATCAAGAGAATTCTGGTATCCTACAACTCTGTAGGTTTAGGTCCATCTCATTAGGCATCAGAAGACAAATGGCAGCACATTGCTATTGGGTTTTTTTAAAAACTACTATTCTCAAATATTTTGGAGGAGGGACCAAGCTTTCACAGAAACTGCTGGATACACATATTCCACTGCATATTATGCCACACTCTTCCTCCTCCATCTGTTCATTTCTTGGTTAGCTAATCCTTATCCTTAAATACTGTAAGAAGAGGGCTTTAGAATATGCCCTTGTAAGACCATGTCCTTGAAATTATAAAATCGCTTGTCTATAAATTTAGTAAAGCCAAGGGCAAACAATGGCCTTCAATGAAGGAGGAAGGGGAGATAATCCATAATGCCACTGATGCAGCAATGTAGTCTAATAACTTGGAGGCTGAAAGTCAAAAGACATTGAAAGATAAGTAAAAGGAACATGATAATAGACAAAGAAGGCCATTACTCTTTTATAATTTCATTTGCAAGAAAATTGCTTTATTGTTCAGTGAGGAAATATATGTGACAAATATAAAGTTGTGGTTAAGAACACATCAGCTAGGCTGTGTGACTGTGGGAAGTTATTTAAACTTCTAAGCCCCAATTTGCTTATATGATGAATGACAAAATATAATGCTTGCCTCATAATATTACTGTAAGAATTAAATGATACATTTGTACTTAGTATAGTACCTAGCACCTGGAAAATTCTGTTAGTGGTTATTATTAAGGAAATGGATATGCAGAAAAATCAACTTCTGGGCATAGCAATTCAAAGAAAGTTCATTCATTTGCAGTTAATTCATTTGCAAGTTATACAGTAATAATTAGTATGAGGTGATAAATAAAAATGGCTTCTGCAGTTAATCCTAGCACTTTGAGAGTCTGAGGCAGGAGGATCACTTAAGTCCAGGAGTTCAAAACTACCCTGGGCAACATAGCAAGACCCTGTCTCTACAAAAAATTTTTTAAAAAGAAAAAAACAAGTGGACATTGAGTTCTCATTCTAGCAAGCAACTATAGTGTAAAAAAAAAATGCACAGGATTCCAAAGTGTTCTCTGATTTAACCTGAAAAGATTACATTAATGTTTCCTTGTTATAGTATGGGAAATAAGAATGAAATATCAAATAAATGTCAGTTATTTAGGGGTTTATGATGGTTTATAAACAAATTGCAAGTTTTGCTTTATAGTTTACATGTTTTGCCTCATTCCAATCTACTAGCACTGTGAGATAGGAAGTATAAGAACCTTTTTAGTAAGTGGTCAAGATGAGACAGATCCTAGGTCCCCTCTCTCCAGGTCTCATCTTCTTTCTTCCACTTCCTCTGTGTCTCTTTGTGATAAACAGGTCTAGTTTTCTTGGTACTAAATAATTAGTTTTCTTTTTTTTTTTTTTTTTTTTTTTTAATTTCAGCATATGATGGGGATACTACAATAATAGGGTACTAAATAATTAGAAAAAGCACATGCTGAAATATATTTTTGCTTTGCCATGTACTTGGGTAATAATTCTTTACCTTATAGGTATGACTATTTTAAACAAAACAAAATGGAAAGGTGGAACATTACAAATTCAGCTAGCAAAAGAAAGCTTTTTGCACAGGTAAGTTTTGCTCCATGTGAATTTAAACCCTATTTTTATCTTGAAAATGGTTTTATGTATTCACTTAATTTATTTGAAATTATCAGGTAATATATTATTACATTCTTGGCAAATTCAAGCATAACAAGTAGAGCTAAGTACCTCTCAACTCTGAATCCCCTACTGAAAAAGGTAATTCAGGGCATTTATATATGTATGTATTAACCTAGAAAAGTATATCTATGTTTTTATTTTGTCTTTTAGCACAATCTTTTGTGGCAATGTAGATTTCCCCCCTTCTTTATAACAGCTGTTAGTACTGTTTCAGAAAATTGCTATACCACAGTATAGCGTGTCTCTCCCCTCTGGTGGACATTTATTGTGTTTCCATTTTTTCATCTTAGATGATTGTTGAGCATGTCTCCTGCATTTGTGCAAGTGTTTCTCTAGGGTTTTTATGTCAAAAAAGGAGTTAGGCTTGGCACAGTGGCTCACACCTAAAATCCTAGCACTCTGAGAGACTGAGGCAAGAGGATTGCTTTGAGCTCAGGAGTTTGAGACCAGCTTGAGCAAAAGCAAGACCCCGTCTCTACTAAAAATAGAAAAATTAGCTGAGTATCGTGGTGCACACCTATAGTCCCAGCCACTCAGGAGGCTGAGTTAGGAGGATCACTTGAGCCAAGGAATTTGAGGTTTCAGTGAGCTGTGATGACGCCACTGCACTCTAGCCAGGGCAACAGAGGAAGACTCTGTCTCAGAAAATAAAAATTAAAAAAAAGAGTTGCTGAATCTTAGATTTATCCACATTTAAATTTTAATAGATACTACTAAATTGTTTATGTTGATATTATCTATTAATGCTAATATCGTACAAAGTTATAAAGATAATAGGAGATCCCTGTGTGAGAGGTACAAGTGATTTAAAAACAAGACTGTGTAACAACCATTAGAGCTTTTAAAATCCTAAAGGTATTATCAGGGAGAAAAAATATTAGTTTGGCAGCTTTCAAATTAGAGAGAATCTAAAATATACAGATGGAGCAATGAACAGAGTTGATGAGATTGTTCTAAACTAGCAAAATGTCCCAAGAGCAGATACAGATTAAAACAAGTGGCAGGCAGCCTACTGGAGGCATGTATTAGGGGACTTGTCTTATGGAAAAGGTGAGAATTTGATTTTGTTCTTCAGCTGGAGGCCTCTGACTGAACAGGGTGGTCATGTACCATTCATTCAGTATACTTGAGTGCTTACTGTGTGCAGACACTGGGGCCCCATGCTGAACAGTGTGCACCCACAATGCAGCTGCCTTGGAGTACCTGTGTTGATGTGTATGAGGAGCATGAATATCATGGCCATTCTGGGAAGTGGAACATAAAGGAGACAGATCAGAGGCAGTGAGGCCAGTGAGGACTGATCAGTGCAGTTTTCCAGTTCTGAGTAAGGTGGGGGTAATTTGTATTGGACGTTAAGATGGCATCTTCATTAGGAAGGTAGAAATAATCAAGACTTAACAATTTGGGCTCTGAAAGCCACCTCTTCCTCATGGAGGAGAGTGAAGGGAGAAAGGATACATAAAACTCCAAAAGTACAAAAGTTGAAAGGGGAAAATTGAGAGAGCTTGTGACCCATGGTCTCTGTCTCCAGGAAGGAGAGCTGGGACATCTGCTGGAGCAGAGCACAGATGCGGGAGTGGATGTTAGGGCTTAGGGAACCTGACTGGAGTGGGCAGACCAGGAGGAGAGAAATTTCTGTGCTCTAGTTTAACAGCCCTGATGAAAAATCCTCTTGATCCTGTCCAGCCCTATACTGCTCTGTTGCGGTCGGTAGGCACCTGGTCAATAAATTATGATAATTTTGTTGGTGTGTTGTACAGCAATTATGGTGATATTTTCAAAGAATATGTGATGATAAGTTGATACATGAAGGGTACCCAACTGTATTTAGAATATTATCTGGATTACATTTTAAAATGTACATGTTTACATATGGAATGGAGGTGAAATAAGCAGACAATGTTAACAATAGGATATGGGATAGGGAATACATTTTGTTTTCTTCATGTTCCCATATTTTTTAATATTCTACAATGAAAACATATTACTTGTACTGGAAATTATGTAAGCTACTATGCTATTAACAGAGTTTTGTTTTATTTTGGTTTTTAAAACTATAAAGTTATTTACTTTATAAATAACTATAGTGCTCATTTAGGGTCACCTGAAGGGAAATAACCATTTTACATAATTGATTACTTTAACTCTTTTATTTATATTTTCTCTTTAATGCAGATTGACCCAAGAGAGAGAAGAAGCAAAAACAAAAAGAGAAAAATCAACAACAGGCCACAGCAACTTGTTAGAAAAGATGGAAGGGATGAATTTCCATATGAAAGCTGTGCCAGGGACAGAAGTGCCAGGGCACAAGGTGAGTCTCTGTAGACAGAGCCAACCCAAGAGCTGACGTCTGAGACTATGTAATCACACCTGTCACATCTAAAGCCAGGTGCCTTTTTTCCCTTGCTTTGAAGCAGATAACATAGATAGTGCTTTATGATTTTCAAGGTGTGTTTACAACTTCTGAGTAAGCATAGTTCTCCGCCGTTTTATAGAAAGAGAAATCAAAACCCAGGCCAAGGTGAATGTATAAGGAACATAGGTGGTGAGGAGTACAGGCAAGTCCCAATTTGCCTTTTTAATGGCTAATGTTTTTTGTGTAGCATCCTACACAGCTTACTTGGGTTGATAGCTGTTCCAAATTTCCTATTTTTTTATTTTGTCTCACAGTTTTTCTCGTTGAGAACTCTTATTTCATTGTTAGAAAACTAAACCCAACAGGAATCATAGTTCACCATGAGTTCATAGCCCACTGTTGAGTTCAATTTTTAAAAATTATATTTCTATAATGTTGTTATAATCTTTTCCCTTTGTGACATATAATAAATAAATTCTTTGTTTTTTCTTTTAGAATTGGGTTGTGAGTAAATTTGGAAGAGTCTTACCTGTTCTTCACCTCAAGAATCGACATAAACATAAAATATCCTTTATGATCGGCCTCTTAGAGTAATTATTATTTGCTAGTGATGGATATTGGCAAAATACCTTTAGCATTTCATAGCCTCTATCAGTAAATCTTGAGTTGTTTATTGAGCAGTGCATTATCTTCCCAATTTCTAAGCAAAGTATTTACCTACATATGTGAAACACTTAGAGAATAATGAGAGAGTGGAGTGAGGTTTTATATAAGTAAGAAATTCAGGGTATGGGTGAAATCATACATAGCAGGCACAATATACACCATCTGGGTGATGGGCACACTTATACTTTGACTCAACCTATACAAAAGCAATCCATGTAACCAAAACATTTATATCCCCATAACATTCTGAAATAAAAAAATTTTTTAAAGACGGGGGGAATTCAAATGCTGAGTGCCAAAGAAGCAGTTTTGCTTATTAATTTATTCATCTTCTTGATGTACTTGGATTCAAACCTATTGCTAAAGGAGCTAAAATGGGATGAAAGAACAAGGGGCCATCCTTAAAGAAACTTAATAGGAAAACTGAGTTATGTTTTAACATAATAGTAAAGTGATAGGAAGTAGTCCTGGAAGGAGGAAAATAGTAGATAAAAATATGTAGACAGGCAAGAGAACGATGGGTAAAAAAAGAGTATGGAACCCGGGGACAGCAAATAATGATGCCCATTCAATAAGATCAGATTGTCCAAGATCTTTAAAACCTGGTATCATAGACTTCTAGGCAGAGGCCTCTCTTGGTATACCCTTCAGCTTTTAACCCTGTGTTTCAGTTAGGGAAACAGAAACAGTTCAGTTGTGTCAGAGGGCATGTAATATGTAAAATTGGTTTTAAAAAGTGCTGGAGGAACCAAAAGCTGATAGTCAGATAGCCCAGTGATTAACAACTCCAGAACTCTGTCTGCTAGGTATACAGTCCTGGAATCTGAAAGGTTTGCTATAATATCTACATATGGTCCAAGTATTTTCTGCCAGCTAATAGTGGTTGTACTTGGTTTTATGTTGGGAAATATATTTAAAAGCACAATTTCTTAGACCCTGAAAGGTCACCTGGTGAAGTTCTCATTTTGTTTGATAGGAAACTGAAGGTAAGTGAAAAGAAATGATTCACTCAAGATTAAACAGTATTCTTTGTTTCACCAGATTGATAGGTTTTCCTAAAACTAGTTTTGTTCCTTGACTTTGGGTAACATCATAAAATATGATCCATCAAAATACTGCCACAACCTAAAGAAAATAGGGGAGGATTTCCCAAATACCATTCCTATATCTAACCTCACTTGGGAAATAGAAGGAGGTAACGACCCCATGAGTAAAAAACGGCGAGGAGAGTTCTCTGACTTTTGTGGCCCATCTAAGAAGATGATAAAAGTGCCAAAGGACAAAGGTTCCACTGGGTCTCTAACCGTGAATCCAAGGTCCAGTTGGGTGATAGAGAATCCATACTTAACACAGCAACAAGCTACACGAAAAAGACCTTATGATTCCATTACTCCTAATAAATCACCCCCTGAACTTGGTCCTGATACTCAAAAATTTAATAATGTACTTTTTCAGACATCTGGCTTGGAAACTGCTAGGAAGAGAAAAAGCATGTCTGATGATGATATTGATTCTGAAGATGAATTAAAAGCGATGATTGCTAAAGAGGAAAATTTACGGAGAACTACGTGGTCCTCAATAAATGAATCTGAAGATGATCACTTTGAAGTTGTAAGGAATGACTTCAAATCAGATGTTCACAAACTTCATTTAACAGGTTTAGATAGCAAAAATAATGTCTCTTGCCATGTTAGTGATAATGATATCATGGGAAATGACTGTGAATATGATTCAGGAGATACAGATGAAATCATTGCAATGAAAAAAAATGTCGATAAGGTCAAAAACAGTACAGAATTTTCACAAATGGAAAAATCTATCTACAGGGAAACTTCTTTCAAAAATAGAGAAAACTCTGAGCTTTCTGGTCATTGTATTAAAGTACAAAAAAGAAAAAACAATGTAAAGTCAGCCCTCACTCCTGGAGTGAAACCTCTTAATTGTAAATCTCCATCTGACTCCAGTAGCAGTGAAGATGCTGGTTCTTCATCAGAATTAGCTGAATCTGAAGAAGACAAGGAGTATAATGCCATCATGAAAAACTGTCTCCATGTGAATCTCACTTTAGCTGATTTGGAGCAGTTGGCTGGCAGTGATCTGAAGGTTCAAAGTGAAGATACTGAGAGTGATAGCCTAGAATCCACCACCCACTGCAAGTTTGACAGAGTTTCCAAGAGCCCTAAGACTCCTGATAGCTTCCACAGAAGACGACAGTGTATTCATCCTGAGGAAATTGTGGCTTCCCTTTTAGAAGGAGAGAACACCTGTGGTAAACAGAAACCAGAGGAAAACAACTTAAAACCAAAATTTCAGGCTTTCAAGGGAATAAGCAGTCTCTATGGAAAGGAGTCAATGAAAAAATCCTTGAAAGGGAATGTTGCACCTAACAATATAAATGAAGATCAGAATTCCTTGAAACATGAGGATACCAGTAGCATTTCCCCTAATGGCTCATCAAATGAACTGACTCCATGCCAACATGCAGAGAGGGCAAATAACCCAAACCATATTCAGCTTCAAAAAAGACAGTCCACTTTTGAGAGTTCAGAATGCAAGGTGGTGTCCTCCAGCAGTTCAGAAAAGGGAAGTAGGAATCCTATTTCTAGTCTGTTGCCATTAAAAGGTAAGAAATCCTTAAGTTTAAGTGCAAAGACTCACAAGGTAGGCTCTGATAAAGATAGTTGCCATAGTACCACAAAGACAAAAGTTTCAGAGGAAGAAAGTTCTGATTCAAATAGCCTCACATCTTTTAATAAATCACCAAAGGTCTCTTCCAGGAAAGACACTCAGAAAAGCGAAACTGACTTCTCACTTTCTGTTAGTAACTCTTCAGATGTGAGTGCTAAGGATAAGCATGCTGAAGACAACCAGAAGCGTTTGGCAGCCTTGAAGGCAAGGCAAAAAGCAAAAGAAGTGCAGAAGAAGCTGGTGCATAATGCTCTGGCAAATTTGGTAGGTGCATTTTCAATCTGTACATTTAACAAGAATTTTCTCAAAGTACAACTTTTCCTTCCCCTGAAGGTAGGTCTACCCCATAAGAGCTGATTGTCTTAGTGTTTAGCAGTTTCATGTTTTGTATCCTTGAGTTAGAAGTGTTTTCACCCTCTGTAGTATATCCCAAAGGAAGTGAGATTAAACTCTGTTTACTGAAAACATGTTTAATTAATTCGTTTTTATCTAAAATTTTCTCTATAATCTGTTTAGAAGCTGTAACTGATATAGTTAAGTAATATAGCTAATATGTCTCAATTTACATATAAATCACTTACTAAATGATAAGTACATCTGTACAGTAAATGCCAGATTTACAGAATGAGGATGGTGGGTCCTGCCTCTAAAGCAGTTATTGGCTCATGGTGTGGCAGACAGTCACAATTCAGTTCCATGGGGCAGAAAGAGGGGTATGTCCCTGTTCCCTGGCAGGATGCAGGAGAAGTATCAGGCCTGTCGGGAGCTTCCTCAGCTTGAGCCGAGTAGTGTGAAAAGATAAATAAGAGTTAGTCAGGCACAGGTGAGACAGTAGGTAGGGAGAAGAAAGCCATTCCAGGAAAAAGAAACAGTCTGTACAATAGTGAATATTTTCAGTTAGTGTGACTGAAATTTATAGAGGGTGAGGTGGCAAGAAATGAGGCAAAAGCAATAAGTAGGAGTGAGTTGTGAAGAGGCTACAGAGGTTAAACTTTATTCTTAAGGCTTTGAAAAGACAGTGAAAAATTTTAAGCAAAGGAATGAAGATTAGTTGTATCTATTTTGGAACAGGAGTTGGTGAACTACAGCTTGCTGGCCATATAGCCCATGGCCTATTTATATATGGTCTTCAAGTTAAAAATGGTTTTTGAGTATAAGACAGAGACCATATGTGGCCTATAAGCCTGAATACTTATCCACTGGCCCTTTACAAAAGAAGTTTGGCGACTTCTGTTTGGGAGAGATCTTTTAGGCCACAATGAAAACAAATTCAATGGATCAAATCAGGAACCAGGGAGAGTCTTTGGGAAGTTGAGACCCAAAACCAAGGCAATGACAAAAGGAATAGATTTAAGAGATACCAAGAAGGCTGAATTGATAGGACTTGGTGATCACTTGATAGGAAGAGAAACAGGAGTCTTAAGTTTCTGTCTGGCAAATAAACGGATGAGGATGGCATTCGCTAGATAAGGAAAAAGGACAGGAAGTAGACCTGGCAGGGGAAGCAGATGATAGCTTTGGACATTGTTCAGTTTGAAGTTTAGTTATCGTAAGATGTAATGCTTTTGATGACCTTCCTAGGATGGTCATCCGGAGGACAAGCCAACGCACATCATCTTCGGTTCTGACAGTGAAAGTGAAACAGAGGAGATATCATCCACTCAGGAGCAGAGCCATCCAAGAGAAGAACTGGTGAAAGTAAGAAGTTCAGCTGTCCCTGTGGGCCTTCATCTACTTTTGCAGATCTACTTCCGTCTATTACGTACAAAGATGTCCACACAACTGCCAATCTCAACATAAAATCTTCCTGAGAGCCTAGATGAGACCCAGGGCTCCTCAAACTACCACATACTGAGACTACAGGGTCTTGGAGATTTTCTCCCATATGAACCTATAGTCTCTACATCATCTGCAAAATGACATTAATATTAGTGAAACACTGCAGAAAGTGTTCTTGCATGTAATAATAACTACCTCCCAAATCCAGGCTATATTGGGGAGCCCTTGGATTAATGATCCTTGAGGCCAGTTAGATATAACTGAAACAGGAGTTAACATCTGACATACCATCTACTCATTCCTGGTAGATGCATCTGGGTTGTTGGTTTTTATTTTATTTTTTACTTTTTTTGAGAGACAGGGTCTTGCTATGTTGCTCAGGCTAGTTTGCAACTCCTGGGCTCAAGCAATCCTCCTGCCTCGGCCTCCCAAAGTGCTAAGATTATAGGTGTGAGCCACTGTGCCCTGTCAGGGTTGTTGGCTTTTAAATGTGAGGGAGAAGATTACCTTATGAAGGACGTGTTGATTGGCTCATTTATTAATAAATGTTTCTGTTTTCTCATAGGAGTCTGTGGGTAAAGCATCTGGGAAGCTCTTTGACAGCAGTGATAATGAGGAATCTGATTCTGAAGATGATAGTAATAGATTCAAAATTAAACCTCAGTTTGAGGGCAGAGCTGGACAGAAGGTTAGTGAAGACTGAAAATAATAAACCTTGCAAGATGTCCTTATGTTTTGACATAGTCCTTAAATATAGGTAAATGTAGGCAGACATTGATCCACATTTCAATGTTGGGGTGTTTATTTGGGGAGCAAGTGCTCTGGGAAGTTGTACTTGGAGAGTCATCTTTAAAAGCAATTTCTTGAGAATATGGCTATCAATTGTGTATGTTCTTTGTGCAGCTCATGGATTTACAGTCACACTTTGGCACCGATGAGAGATTTCGCATGGACTCTCGATTTCTAGAAAGTGACAGTGAAGAGGAACAGGAAGGTAAATGCTTCATTGTCCAAACAGTCCTGATGTCAGAGCTGGGGGAGCATAAGAAATCATCTAGTGTACCTCCTTTGTTTAACACATGAAGAAATTCTGCACCCCAAGGCATTGAATTGAAGAGTATATAATCAAATATGTAGTTAACTTAATATTTCTTATTTGTTTATACATATTAATTTATTTAGGAAAAGATAATTACTTGAAGCTGCCAGAAAGGTCAGGAATAGATAGCATCCACCAAAGGTGGCATTTTTCTCCACTCATGCATGGTGTGAGAAAAAGGCGAGGTTCCTACCTATAGCCCATGTCAGTCGATCGGCGGATTCTGGTTAAGTCCATGAAAGAGTTACATCACTTGTGGCTTTCTAAAAGGAAAAGTATTCACCTTCCTCTAGTGTGCCTAATGGGTGCAAAAAAAAATTTTTTTTTTTTTTTTAAGTAGTGTACATCCTAATTCTGCTCTTTTTTACTTCCTGTAGCATTTTTCATAGCAGTTCTAAACTTTATCTATAAGACCTTCTACTCTTAACCTTTTCAAAAGCTCTTACCTCCTATGTGTAAGCCTTGAATGAGCTCCTTGATTTCCTCTCCCAGCCTCAGAACTTCTGTGTCCTTACTTCTGTGTCCTTTTTTCTCTACTTCCTAAGTTATTATAATATAATATTATCTACATCTTAGTCCTCACCATTCATGCTTCCTCTTATGCTCTTTATCACTTGCATTTTCATCCTTTCCTTTCCTTCTAGCTTCTTTCTCTTTCTACAGATGTAGTTATGTGTCATGGGTCTCAAAAAAGTTACTCCTCTAACCATGCCAGTTTTCAGGTTTCCATTCCTTCTCTTTTTCAGTTCTAAATTTGAAATGAATAATTACATCTAATTCAGTAGCAGTTGGCTTTTTATTGAATATAATCTCTGATTTGATCTCCCAGTTCTTTGAGATAAGTATTATCAATATTGTACATTTCAGAAAACCAAGGTTCAGAGAGGCTTATATTAAATTCTCTGGGACCTATACCAACTATGTTTCAGAGCTGACACTTGACTTTCTCACTCAAAATTCCATGTTGAAAACAGGAATGAACAGAATCTTGGGAATAGCCTACATTTAGAAACTACATATAGAGGTCATTAACTTCTACCACTTTTGTCTGTCTCCTTACAACTCTTTGGGTATGTGGCCTCAAAGCTATAAACAACTTGTTCTCTAAGTGCAGTGGCATTGTCTCCAACAACACCCTCTTCAGCTGACCTATAGCATTTGTCCCTGTTGATCATTCTTTCTTGAAATAATCTCTTCACTTTATTTCTCTTGCATTATAACTTTCTGGTTTTCTTCCTAATTCTTTTTTTTTTTTTTTTGAGACCTTGTCTCACTCTGTTGCCCTGACTAGAGTACTGTGTAGCATCAGCCTAGCTCACAGCAACCTCAAACTCCTGAGCTAAAGCAATACTTCTGCCTCAGCCTACCAAGTAACTGGGACTACAGTCATGCACCACCATGCCTGGCTAATTTTTTCTATATATATTTTTTTAGTTGTCCAGCTAATTTATTTCTATTTTTAGTAGAGATGGGTCTCACTCTTGCTCAGGCTGGTCTCGAACTCCTGAGCTCAAATGATCCACCCACCTTGGCCTCCCAGAGTGCTAGGATTACAGGCATGAGCCACCACGCCTGGCCATCTTCCTAATTCTTGACTCCTAATTCCCCTTTTGCCTCCAAATGTAGCTTCTTCCCAAGGTTCTATGTAAGCCCCTTTGCCTTTAGCTTTCACTTGTACTTGAGTATTTCCCAAATTTGGGTCTTCTTTGCTCCTGACTGTTCTGCTGAGCTCCTAACTGGTCTTTTTTTCAATGCCTGCTAGATTTTTCCCACAGGCTTTCCTGAATTTGTGTTAAAACTCTCCAAAATTGAATATCTCTCTTCTCTCGATAAAGCTCTTCCAGACCCTTTTCTCTGTGTTAGTGGTGCTTCCATTCCTAAGGCAATCAGGCATAGAACCTCTGTCTTTTTTTTTTTCTTCTCTTCCCATCTTTTGAGACACAATTTTTTGTTTATCCAACAAGTAAGTAGCACAGCCAGCCTACATCACCTTGAGCCCTTTCCAGCATTGTTTTCTACTTCTTACTAGGTTAAAATTGAAATTTCTGTTTTTAGAAGTCAAGAATTTTTGAATATTAGCATTTCATATGTTTCAACCTAATGCAACATAAACTTTTGTGTACTTTCTTATTTTAATATACGTATTTGTTTTGTTTTCAACACCTAGCATGCTTTCCTCCCAACTCTGGGAATATGACTTTGTCTTTCCTACCTCGTACTTTACCTGGTTTACAAAGCACTTTTGGATCCAGTTAAACATAATCTCGACCTCCTTTGAACCCTTAGAAACTTGTCAGATATCTCTGTAGAAAAGTTAAATAAGAATTTTATTCTAGTTTCTATTTGTTGGTTATTTATATCCAGTAATAAATTGAAAGGGTCATAAAGGCTTAAAGTTCTTTTGTATTTCTATAATCCAACTTAGCTGTTTAACTTTGTTCTCTGATATTTGTCTGTTTCTAGTAATTGAGCATAGCAGCTTATAGAATTCCATGATGCTATGTGTGTGCAGGGCATATGGCTTTTTTCTGCAATGCTCGTTACTGAATCAAAGACTGAAGCAACTCTTTACTACTGTTATATTAATTCAGTAAAATTACCACTTTTCACTTTATCATTTTTAGATTTATGTGTAATTTAGATTATTACATTTTTGAATATTAAAAAACTAGTCTGTGACCACTTTAGTTTTATAATTATTAGTATCTTGCTGTATAACATTTGCCAATATTTATTTTAAAAATCTTAGACTTGCTTCTGAAAGCCATTAATTGCAGACTCATTTTTTTTTTTTTTTTTTTTTTGAGACAGAGTCTCACTTTATTGCCCAGGCTAGAGTGAGTGCCATGGCGTCAGCCTAGCTCACAGCAACCTCAAACTCCTGGGCTCAAGCAATCCTGCTGCCTCAGCCTCCCAAGTAGCTGGGACTACAGGCATGCGCCACCATGCCCGGCTAATTTTTTCTATATATATTAGTTGGCCAATTAATTTCTTTCTATTTATAGTAGAGATGGGGTCTCGCTCTTGCTCAGGCTGGTCTCGAACTCCTGAGCTCAAACGATCCGCCCACCTCGGCCTCCCAGAGAGCTAGGATTACAGGCTTGAGCCACCGCGCCCGGCCTTGCAGACTCATTTTTATCATTAGAAATAGAAGTTAGACTTTTTGCTTGCTGGTCATACAAACTTTCTGGGTTTGCTGTGGCATGAGGGTCTTGGGATAGAGAGGTTAGTGAGATAAGGTTAAACTTTCTTTTTCCTGTCCTAATGGACTTCGTACATGTTTAGGTGCTTGGTAAGTATTTGATGATTGAGATTTCTTAAGCTGTGTTTGTCAAGAGATTACTAATTATCCTTTTCCCTTAGAGGTAAATGAAAAGAAATCTGTTGAAGAAGAAGAGCTTACTGAAGAAAAAAAAAAAGCCTTGAATATTGTGCAAAGTGTTTTGCACATCAACTTAAGAAATTCTACAAGCAAAGGATCAGTACCTGCTAAAAAATTTAAGTATGGTTTATGTTACTTCCCATTCTAATGTATTTTCCTTTGCCATAAATGCATTCTTGAACTCAGCCTAAAAATTGGCCATTTTTAACTTCCCAGGGAGGGCAGTTAGTAATATGTATCAATCAGATCCTTAAAAATATACTTAACTTTGACCTAGTGATTCACTTCAAGAAACTAATCTTAAATCATTTCTGTATTTATATACTTAGATCTCAGTGGCATTGCTTCCATTAGTGAAACAGTTGGAAAACATTTTAAATATTAACTGTAATACTATTAAGCTATATAAATGTAACTATTAAGGAAAATTTCAAACATAACGTAATTTAGAGAGATTAGTATAATGAAACCCTATACACCATTACCCAGCTTCTACAGTCACCAACACGTCACCAGTTTTCTCTACCTTTATTTGACACCTGCTTTACCTACTGAAAATATTTTATGCAAATCCCAGAGAGTATATCATTTTATCTGTATGTATTTTAATATGTTTAATTTTTAAGGTTAAAAATATTCAGACAATCTCAAAAGCAGGCAATGTAAAATACTATTTCTAATAAGATCTGTTCTTTGATGTTGTTTAGCTTTATCTTGCCAAAAATTAGAATCTTTCCAGTATCAAATTATAATTTGCTATTTATTTTTTGCATTAGTATTCTTCCAACCAACTTGCACTCCTTTTTTTACACAGGGACATCATACGTTATGATCCAACAAGGCATGACCATGCCACTTATGAAAGAAAAAAAGATGATCAGCCAAAAGAAAGGTAATTAAAGCTACTTTTTTAGCAGTAGGATCATATGAATTAATCTCATTTCAGATAATAAGAAAAACTAGGTAGTAACCAATATCCTAACCATTGATCCCACTGTATATAGTTTAAGATTATCAGGGATAGGGGAGGATAGGAGTTAATTAAGAGGAATTATTGACATGGTGAAGGAAGTCTTACTTTTTTTGTTTTGGTATTTTTTTTTAGTTGTAATTTGAAATGGGGTCTCCCTATGTTGCCCAGGCTGGTCTTGAACTTGTGGCCTCAAGCTGTCCACCCACCTCAGCCTCTCAAAGTGCTGACATGAGCCACCACTCCCAGCCAGTTTTACCTTTTGACAGAAGAATCTCATGCACATATGTGATATGTGCCTCTACTCTAGTATGATACTATTTGTATTAGTATCTTGTGACTGCCATAACAAATCACCATAAATTTGATGACTTAAAACCACAAAAATTTATTTCCTTACAGTTCTGAAGACTAGAAATCCAAAGTGAGAGGGTTATTGGAAGGGCTGTATTCACTTTGGAGGTTCAGAGAAACAAATCCATTTTGTGCCTTTCTCCCAGCTTCTAGTGACTGCCACCAGTCCTTGGTTTTCCTTCACTTGAGATCATGTCACTCCCATTTCTGCCTCTGTCTTCACATAGCTTCTGTTTGTCTTTGTGTCTCTTATAAGGACATTGGTAATAACATTTAGAGCCCACTTGGATAATCCTGGATGATCTTCCTATCCCAGGGCCCTTAAGTTAATTACTCTGGAAGACCCTTTATCCAAATAAGATAGCCTTCACAGTTTCAGGAATTAGGACATTTACATGGCTTTTGGGGGGCAACTATTCAACCCACACACCTAATGTGGTAGGAGCTTCTATTTCTTATAGAGGTAGAGTCAGTTTGATAAATATAGCAAATATATGGAGAAACCAGTAACTGCTTGGTTTAAATCCTTTATTTTCATACTGTTAATAGCAACTAAAATCACTAAAGGCAATGTGGTATCATGAATTGGATCCTGAAACAAAAACAGACATAGTGGAGTAACTGGTGAAATCAGAATAAAGTCTGAGTTTAGTTAGTGATAATATACCAATGTTAATCTTTTAGTTGTGACATTTGTATCATAGTTACATAGGATATTTACATTGGGAAACTCGGTGAAGGTTATTTATGAACTCTACTATTTATGCAACTTTCTATAAATCTAAAATTGTTCAAAAATCAAACGTTTCTTTTAAAAAGAATCACAGTTTAGACCAAAATAAAAGTAATATCAATAGTCCCTTCAATGTAGAATTTTTGTACATTATTTCAGATAATCCATGTTGAACATGATAAATAGGGAGTATTTCATAAAATACAAATTTTAAAAATTTATAATTAGAGTATTATCTATTGCTGCATAACAAATTACCCAAACTTAGTATCTTAAAACCACAAACATTTATCTCAAAGTTTCTATGGGTCAGGAATTTGGAAGGCACTTCACTGGGTGGGTCTGGCCAGGGTCTCTTGTGAGGTTGTAGTCAAATTGTTGCCTGGGATTTCAGTCTCCAAAGGCAGACTGGGGCTGTATGATCTGCTTTCAGTATGGCTCACTCACATTGCTGTTGATGGGAGGCCACAGTTTTGCCCCTCATGGGCCTCTCCATTAGGCTACTTAAGTGCTCTAATACTTGGTAGCTGACTTCCCTCAGATTAAGTGACCCAAAAGAAAGAGAAGAAGGAAGCCACAGTATCTAGTCTTAGAAGTCATACTCTGACACATCCATCTTATTCAATTTTCTTTTTTGAGACCGAGTCTGACTCTAGCCCGGGCTAGAGTGCCAAGGCATCAGCCTAGCTCACAGCAACCTCAAACTCCTAGGCTCAGGCGATCCTTCTGCCTCAGCCTCCCTAGTTGCTGGGACTACAGGCATGCGCCACCATGCCCGGCTAATTTTTTCTATATATTTTCAGTTGGCCAATTAATTTCTTTCTATTTTTTTTTAGTAGAGATGGGGTCTCGCTCTTGCTCAGGCTGGTCTCGAACTCCTAACCTTGAGCGATCCGCCCACTTTGGCCTTCCAGGGTGCTAGGATTACAGGCATGAGCCACCACGCTGGCCTTCAATTTTCTTGAAACAAGTCACTTTTAGTGCAATCCACACTTTGATAGGGATAGTTAAGCACCACATCTTGAAGGAAGAAGTATCAAAGTATTTGTGGACCTATTTTTAAACCACCATCTGCCTTCTGGCCACAAAAAGGTGTACTTTCTACCACACGCAGGGTATGCTCACCCACTCTCTGGAACCCTTAGAAGTCTCATCCCATTTCAACATCAACTTGAAATATAGGATGTTATCTTCCAAATCAGATCTAGGTACAGATGAGGCTTATCTGTTATTCCTTGAGTGCAGTTCTGTTTGATAAGACCTGTGAACTAAAAAGGTAAATTATCTGCCCTTCTGCTAATATACAGTGGTGGAACAGGCATAGATTAACCACTATAGTCACTATTTAATGAGGGAAACAAAGGCACAAAAGGGTCATTTGTTCATAGTAGGTCTGAAATCTAGACAGGCAAATGTTAGAAATTCTTCGATTAGAACTGAAGGCCTAGGAATAATTCTCCCTGACTGTTGACTCTGCCCTCCGGGTCATCCTTTTCATGAATGGTAGGATGTTTACAGCTGAGTAATTTTCTCAGCCTTTTTGCTTTTTGTTTGTATTAATTTGATAGTCTAAAAGCCTCTTCATTTTAGAATGTTTCTGTACCTATCTGTCCAGCCTGATGGCATTTCTGCTAATATAATTCTCTTAAAATTTTTGTGTATCATCTTTGAATCTACTCAGAGTTCACTGTATTAGACAAAAGTCACATAAATCATTTTGAGATAAGTTTTTTGGTTGTTTTTTTTTAACCTTAGGCTTCTGCCGAAATTGCTAAGAAGTTTAACTTCTATAGAAGCCCTATTGTTTGAACAATTGAAGATTCCTTAACAAAGAATTTTGTTTTATTTTTAGACCCAGGTCTATAGATTTTTCTGTGAAGGTCCAGATAGCAAATATGTTAGACTTTGCAGGCCAGACAGTCTCTGCTGTGATGACTCCAGCAGCCATAGACAACATAGCAATTGAGCAAGGCTGTGTTCTGATAAAACTGTTCATGAACACTGATATTTGTGTTTTATCTAATTTTAGCATGTCATGAACTCATTTTTATTTTCCCCCCGATTATTTCAAAATATAAAAAAAAAGTCTTAACTTGCAGTTCAGACATAAATAGGCAGCAGCCTAGACTTGGCCCATGGGCTATAGTTTGCCATCTCCTGCTTTAGACCAAGTTTTTCTGAGAATGTCATAGATTTGATTTTTGCTTAGAAGCCATGTCTTGAATTTCATGTCATGTGCCTTCTGGTGATTAGGAATCTTCAAAACCATGAAGTCTTACCACCTTTTTTTAAAAAAAAATTCCTTCATTTAGTTTCTCTTCTCACATTTTACTATAAGCAGTAAAAAGAAACCAGACATTATATTCAACACTTTCCTGAACATCTTAGCTAGATCACCAAGTTAATTAAGTACATTTTCTATTTTCCATGTGAATATGGATGACAGTGTTGCTAGACTTTTTGCCACTGCATAGCAAGGATCGCCTTTCCTCCAGTTTCCGATAGCAATTTACCTTACTTTTTCTATAATTCCTTACCTGCAACATCCTCAAAGTCCATGTGCTTTCTACTAACAGTTTTTTCAAGGCCCTTCTGGCTTTTGCTATGATCCTAGTCTCTAAAGTCACATACCACTACATCTGCCTTATTCGGTTCATTAAAAGAGGTCATAAAGTCCAGTCCATTGTCAAGGGATGGGACAATTAACTTCCACCTCTTGAAAGAAGAAGTATCAAAGAGTTTTTGGACAAATTTTAAAGCCACCACTTGGCAATTCAGTGACAATTATTTGGGACTGTCTACCATCATCTATAGAGCTTGGTTTCATAAGGAACATATCTACCAGAAAACCTGGCTATGTTGGTTTATTTAATGAAGTATTAAAAGTTTCTCTCTTTGAGATGGTCTGCACCATTAAGATGGTTATTTAGGATATCCTGTTCTCTTTTTATTTTACGTAATACATTATAAACTGTAGCTTGATCTTAGTGGAAAAGGGATTTTAAGCTGGATTTGGTGGCTGGAGCCTATAATCCCAACTACTCAGGAGGTGAGAGATTGAGGCCAGGGATTCAAGCCTGGTTTGGGCAACATAGCAAGACCCCATCTCTGAAAACAATTTTAAGAATTAGCTGAGTGTAGTGACATGCACCTGTAGTCCCAGCTACTCTGGAGGCTGAGGTGGGAGGATCACTTGAGCCCAGGAGTTCAAAGCTGCAGTGAACTATGATCACACCACTATACTCCAGCAGCCTGGGCAACAGAGCAGCTATTTGCAGAGAGTGAGACCCCTCCTATAAAAACCAAAAAACAGGAAAAGGATTTTAATCTTTTATTAGTTAAAAGCTAAAAACTCAATATTGGAAACTGCCATGTAACCTTTCGTCTAAGAACAGATTTATGGTAACATAAAAATTTCGTTTCAAAAGAGACTATACTTAGTACATTTATAATTCATTTCTAAAACTGAATTATATTTAGTTTATAAAAGGAATAATAATTTCAGTTTATAAGAGGAATGATAATTCCTCTTATACATCAGTTAGGTAAAATTCACAGAACTGTAGAACTTAAAATGATCTTAAGAGTGATCTGGGGCCGGGCGCGGTGGCTCAAGCCTGTAATCCTAGCTCTCTGGGAGGCCGAGGTGGGCGGATCATTTGAGCTCAGGAGTTCGAGACCAGCCTGAGCAAGAGCGAGACCCCATCTCTACTATAAATAGAAAGAAATTAATTGGCCAACTAATATATATAGAAAAAATTAGCCAGGCATGGTGGCATATGCCTGTAGTCCCAGCTACTTGGGAGGCTGAGGCAGCAGGATTGCTTGAGCCCAGGAGTTTGAGGTTGCTGTGAGCTAGGCTGACGCCACGGCACTCACTCTAGCCTGGGCAATAAAGTGAGACTCTGTCTCAAAAA
>VSMD01055998.1:0-14234 GCA_008750895.1 Mirza zaza
TCCTTGTTTCTGAGGGTGTAAACAAGAGGGTTAAGCATGGGGGTCACCACAGTATAGAAGAGGGAAACAAACTTCCCCTGGTCCTTGGATCTACTCTTGGCTGGCTGCAGGTACATGAAGATGACGGCTCCATAGAAGACGATGACGACCATCAGGTGGGAGGAGCAGGTCCCGAATGCTTTACGTCGTCCAATGGCCGACTTGATCCTCAGAATGGCTTGGGCAATGTATCCATAAGAAATCAGGATGAGTGACAGAGGCAGCACCAGGAATAGGACACTAGCCACAAAGAGCTCCGCCTGGTTGAACGTGGTGTCCACACAAGCCAACTTGATGAGCACAGGGACCTCACAGATGAAATGATCCACTTGGCGATGCCCACAGAAGGGCAGCTGCAGGGTGAGAGTGGACTGTACCAGGGCGGTGGCCACGCCACTGAGCCATGCCGTAGACGCCAGGGCCATGCAGAGACGGGGATGCATTAAGACGGTGTAATGGAGGGGACGGCAGACTGCCACGTAGCGATCATAGGACATCACAGCCAGGAGGACACACTCAGTGGATCCCAGAGCAAGGGAAACGTAGAGCTGAACCACACAGCCACCATAGGTGATGGTTTTCAGGGGATCCCACAGGTTTACCAGGAGCTGGGGAATAACACTGCTGGTGAAGCAAAGGTCCAGGAAGGAGAGATGAGACAGAAAGAAGTACATTGGAGTGTGAAGCTTGGGTTCCAGTTGAGCTACCAGAATGATGGTGGTGTTCCCCAAAATAGTTAGTAAATACAGGATCAATATGACCACAAACAGAGCCTTCTGTAACTGAGGATGATCAGAAAACCCTAATAGGATGAAATCTGTTGGGTTGCTGTCGTTGGTACTCCTCACCATCGTCATATGCAAAGTATGTCCCTGAAGGCTGAGGCATAGCTGAGAAAGATGACACATCACGTGGGGTCAAATGAGTGACAGTGTTACCACCTCCCAAAGTATTGTATGTCAAGTGCTTACAAACTATGTCTTCACATCTAGTGACTTGGACCTATTTGTCTTCCTAAGGAATGCACTCTAAGTGAATGCAAGACACACCCTCCTGACGTCCCAGGGGTCCTCTGACGCTCTCCAAAGCAGAGAAGAACAGACAGATTCAGACATACCGCCACCTTTTGGAGGAAATAAGTTAGACTATCCTTTCCATTGAACCAAAGTTACTCTTTTATATAATAGTAATGTCTTTCTTGTTACAGAAAGAGGGAAACTCAGATAATTCTAACTAGAGACAGAAACCTGATGTTTTATTTCAGCAATTTTCAATTAAGAGAGAAAAAGCATTTTTCATCATCCCTAAAGTGTGGAAATTAGTTATTATGGTAGATGGCTGAAATATACTAGATATAATTGGCATTAATTAAAAACCAACTCCTGAAAGCCTA
This sequence comes from Mirza zaza, assembly GCA_008750895.1. NCBI lineage: Eukaryota > Metazoa > Chordata > Mammalia > Primates > Cheirogaleidae > Mirza > Mirza zaza. Next base: position 1,433 of record VSMD01055998.1, read on the forward strand.
CATGACCTGGCCAAAGGTACATGCTTAGTAATTGTAAAAGCAATTACTTGAATCTGTAAGTATTGCAGTGTAAAAGTGTAAAAGCAACACTTGAATCTGTTTCTTCTGAATTCATGCCCCTGTTCATTTTACACTCTATCTTTCCTCTTCCTTCCTTCAGTTCTTGTTTGTTTACTTGCTTTTATTTTTTGTTTGCTTCCTTTTACAGGGACCTAAGATTCTCCTGGCCCCCAAACTACCTTTCAATAAAAAAAGTTATCTTTATGATTTTAGATATTTTCTTCCTGGAATCATTTGCACTTTAAGCATCAGCTCAAAGTGTAGATTCAAAATTGGTTTCTTGTTACTGGAAGCATTATAATTAAAGGAGTGTTTCATTTCCAAACAAAAATTATATCTTATTTCATTTCCAAATAAATATTATATCTGATTTATGAAATGATACTACTCAGGAAGATGCTAATTAATTCTTCATTATGAAAAGGCAAGTTCTTCCATTATCTCCACAGTTACCAAGGTGTCTTCTCTTAGAAAAAAGTCGTACTTTACTATTGTACACTCCTATAACCTTTGTTCCTAACTATATGGAAACATTTCTAAGAGATTAGGTTTGTGTTTTGATGTTTTGTGTTTTGTTTTGTTTACATTTGACTAAGTTGTCTATTCGCAGAAGTTTGTGAGATTCACGAAGCCAGGGGCACATGTGGCAAGAGTTTGAGCCCCAGCCCTTAGAGTGCTCAGCACAGAGTAACCCCTCGAAGTTGTTCATTCGTGTTATAACTATCATTTTATACCTCTCATTTTCCCAATAAAAACATATACAGCTTTACTCAACTAGTAGATAATTGACATCATTATCAAATGAATGAATAAATAGGACTAAAAATATAGCAGAAGAAACATCAATCCTCCTCCAAATTGGAATTGCCTCAAACATGTGGGATTCAACCATCTATTTGAATGTAGCTTTATTAATAGCATTAATGTGAGTAGGAGGGACTTGTAATGTGGCAACTAGTCATCATAGTCACACATGTTCCCATCTTGATTTTGATGAACATCACAATCTTGTAATTACAAAATAGAAACACCCTGCAATATCATTAATATCTCGTCATTTTTCTCCCACTCTTTCTTAGCAGGAAGCTTCGTATATTTTGTCTATAACTAAACAAATGTCTATCTAAAGCAAATGTTTCCTTTTCAAATTTATTTTCTTCAAGTAAATATTATGCAGAATTAACTCTTAGTCCTTTCTTTGCCACTGCACACCAGTGCTCTGCAAAATGTTCCCAACTTTGCATCATGAGCTCATAAGATACTAGTTTGTTTCCATAGTAAGAATAACTGCCTCAGGAGATAAGCAAGATGGTGGACGAGAAACACCGCCCGACAGAGTGTCTCTGCAGAAAAGACAGATTCTAGCAAAAATTAGAAGAAAGAAGCAAGAAGACAAGCATACATCAGACGAGGGTTGGAAGGAGGGGTACCTGAGACCATGGGAGACTCCACCGGAGGAGGTTGCGGAGGAGAACTGGAAGCAGAGACCTCCCAAGTAGACTGGAGACCAGTGGCAAGGGTAGATGGAGCGATTAACTCTCCCCTCCCTTGCATCTCGGACTGCTGGTGGCTCCCCAGCAGGTGGGGAGACCTGCGGACACCAGAACAGAGACGGCCACCACCAGTGAGCGTTAAGCCTGTAGCGGACGCAGCACCAGGATCCCAACTCCCATGGGCACCTCCCTGTGCACAGACCCGAGCCGCGTGGCAGGCGCCATATTACCTCATTCTCCCCTCCCCTGATCCTACCCGCGGCTGCCGAAAGAGACAATATAGCCACCAGCCGAGGGCATCGTCAGGGAACGGGACCTACCCTTTTAGGGCCCTACAGCTGACTGAGGGGAACTCAGACAGTGAGCTCCCTACCCACCAGCCTTCCGAGTTGCTGCTGGCACGGTGATCCCAGGAGAATGGGCCAGACCCTGAGGCTGAGAGACACAGACCCAGCTTGGGCTCACCGTGGGTGAATTGGGACTGGCACTCCGCTCCGTGGTGGGAATATAGTTTGAACTCTGGGGCCCAGAGGTCAGACCTGCAGACCAGATCCCGTGCACCAAAGTCTCCCATTGCCCGGGGCACAGAAAGGATATATGCGAACAGCCTACTGAGTTGTGTGTGCCTTCAGGGGCAGATCAGCATCCTAGACGGCAACCCTCCTCCCAAAGGGAGGCCGTGAGCCCAGCCCAGGTGGTGTTCCTGCACAGGGAAACTCCCGGCCAGCATCACAGCCAGGGGAGGCCCAGAGGTGTGAGGTCTGGCCTGCTGGCAGAGGCCCAAGAATAGCCACAGAGTTGGGAGGGTGGAAAGAAGCCAGGCCCACTCCAGACTGCAGGTCTTAGACAGTCCCCCTACCACATGCAGACTTTATGACTGAGTGGGGCCATTCCAGCCCCTCCCTGATAGCTTTTCCTGGAAGCAGAGAACAGAACTTTGACCCCTGCTAACAACATTGGTGGTGCCTGAGGGCAGGCTTACCCAACCCAGCTCCACCCAGACTCGTTCCTAGACCAGCCCTCACTGAGGGGGAGAAAACGACACACCTGGAAGTCCCAGGGCACCACCCACCACCTGAGGCACTAAAATGCCTCTCTACAGGAACAAGAGCAGTTTACAGGACACACAAACAACAGCTTACCCTGTTCGTCCAAGCAAGCACCACCTACTGACAGGGGAGGACATTCTGCACACCCTTTTCATGCCGCCTACTGACCCATCATACAGGGAGTGGTCCAATCTCACCCACAGACACTACCTACCAGCTCAGAAACTAAACAAGGCGTGTGAATACCCAAACGAAAACCTAAAGGAAAGAAGCAACAACTTATCAACATGAGAAGAAATCAGTGAAGAAATTCCAGGAATATGAAGAACCAAATGGAAACAACACCCCTAAAGAGGATCACCAGTCCCTTAGAAATAGACACCAACCAAAATCAGGCAACCAAAATGACAAAAGAGGAATTTCAAATGTGGATCATAAGAAAATTCAATGACCTGCAAGAACAACTCCATAACCAACACAAAGAAACCACAAAAGGCCTCCAGGACCTGAAACAAAAATTCACTAAAGAAATCCATACAATGAAGAAAAGTTTAACCGAACTCCTGGAAAGGAAGAATCAATTCAGGTAACTACAAAATACAGTGGAAAGCCTCAAGAAAAGGGTAAATCAAACAGAAGAAAGAATCTCAGAGATTGAAGATAACACCTTCCAATTAAATAAATCAGTCACAAATAGAGCAGAGAAACAAGAGAAAAGGGCAAAGCCTACAAGAGATGTGGAATTATGGGAAGAAACCTAATGTGAGGGTCATAGGGTTACCAGAAGGGGAAAAAGAAAACACCCAAGGGTAGGACAAGCTATTTGAAGATAATAATAGAGAAAAATTTCCCAGGCCTTCCTAAAAATCTTGATATACAAGTTCAAGAAGCTCAGAGGATCCCTGAGAGATTCAATGCAAACAGGAAGACTTCACAACATGCAGTCCTCAGACTGACCAAAATATCAACTAAAGAGGCCCTTCTAAGAGCTGTAAGATGACAGAAGCAAGTAACATACAAGGGAAAGCCAATTTAAATAACATGAGACTTCTCTACTGAGACTTTACAAGCAGGGAGAGACTGGGGCCCCATTCTCACTCTCCTGAAAGAAAACAATGCCCAGCCTAGAATCTTATTCCCTGCAAAACTAAGTTTTGTATATGAAGGAGAAATCAAGACATTCTCAAATAAGCAAAGATGGAGGGATTCACCAAGACAAGACCAGCCCTTCAAGAAGTATTCAAAACAGTGTTACCCATGGATCAGCACAATAAACACTCACAAATGTAAATCTACTCAAAGCTAAAGATCAAAGCCCAGATACTATAACTACTCAAGAGAGAAAACAAAGCAACACACTTCAACCCAACATAATGAACAGAAATCTGCCCCCCCCTATCAGTTATCTCAATAAATGTGAATGGCTTGAACTCCCCAGTCAAGAGACATAGGCTGCCCAAATGGATAAAAAAAACACAAGCCAAGTATCTTCTGCCTTCAGAAAACACATTTAACCTGCAAGGACGCATATAGACTAAAGGTAAAGGGGTGGAGAACAATGTTTCAAGCAAATGGAAGCCAAAAGAAAGCTGGTGTAGTGGTGCTGATTACAGATAACTTAGTTTTTAAATCAACAAGAGTAATAAAAGACAAAGAAGGTCACTATATAATGGTGAAGGGTACAGTTCAACAAGAAGACATAACAATTCTAAATATATATGTACCAAACCTTGCTGCACCCAGATTCATAAATCACACTCTACTGGATCTAAACAAATGGATAAACAACAACACCATAATATTTGGAGACTTTGACAACCTACTGACAACACAGGACAGATCCTCCAAACAGAAAATAAACAAAGAAATAATGGAATTAAACAGAACCCTAGAACAAATGGGCCTGACTGACATTTACAGGACATTCTACCCCAAAACCATTGAATATACATTCTTCTCATCAGCTCATGGGTGATCCTCTAAGATTGACTATATCCTAGGACACAAAGCACATCTCAAAAAATTTTAAAAAATAGAAATTATACCATGTATCTTTTCAGACCACAATGGAATAAATGTAGAAATCAATATACTAGCAGGAGTCTTCATTTCTACACAAAGTCATGGACACTAAACAACCTTCTGCCGAATGATCACTTCATAAACAAGGATATCAAGATGGAAATCAAAAGATTCTTTGAACTAAACGACAAAGGTGACACAAGTTACCAAAACCTGTGGGACACAGCTAAAGCAGTCCTAAGAGGAAAGTTTATTTCCATAAATGGCTATATCCAAAAGTCAAAAAGATCACAAATAGACAACCTAATGAATCATCTCAAAGAGCTGGAAAAAGAAGAACAGATGGACCCCAAACCCAGCAGAAGAAGTGAAATCATTAAGATCAAATCAGAACTAAACAAAATTGACAACAGGGAAACTGTATGGAAGATTAATAAAACAAAAATTTGGTTCTTTGAAAAAATAAACAAAATTGACACATCATTGGCTAGACTAACAAAAAGCAAAAAAGAAAAATCTCTAATAAGCTCCATCAGGAACATGAAGGAGAAATTACAACTGATGCCACGGAGATACAAGATATAATTTATGAATACTAAGAAAACCTCTATGCACACAAACTGGAAAATGTGGAGGAAATGAACAATTTCTTAGAAACACACAGCCTCCCTAGGCTCAACCAGGAAGAAATATAATTCCTGAACAGATCAATATCAAGTACTGAAATTGAAACAGCAATAAAAACCTTCCTAAAAAGAAAATTCCTGGACCAGATGGTTTCACACCCAAATTTTACCACACCTACAAAGAAGAACTGGTGCCTATCCTGCAGAAATTATTCTACAATATCGAGATGGATGGAATTCTCCCCAACACATTTTATGAAGTGAAAATAACCCTGATACCAAAACCAGGAAAGGATGCAACAAAAAAAGAAAACTACAGACCAATATCCCTTATGAATATAGATGCAAAAATTCTCAACAAAATCCTAGCTAATAGAATCCAGGTGCTTGTCAAGAAAATAATTCATCACAATCAAGTGGGCTTCATCCCACGGATACAGGGATGGTTCAACATACACAAATCTATAAATGTAATTCACCATATACAGAAGCAAAAATAAAGACCATATGATCCTCTCAATAGACTCAGAGAAAGCATTTCACAAAATTCAACACCTTTTGATGATAAGAATGCTCAAGAAAATAGGCATAGACGGGGCTTACCTAAAAATGATACAAGCCATATATGACAAACCCACAGCCAATATCATACTGAATGGGGAAAAACTGAAAGCATTCCCACTTAGAACTGGAACAAGACAAGGTTGCCCACTTCTGCTCAACATAGTGCTGAAAGTCCTTGCTACAGCAATCAGACAAGAGAGCGGAATTAAAGGCATCCAAATGGTAGCAGAAGAGATCAAATTCTCACTTTTTGCTGATGACATGATATTATACCTAGAAAACCCCAAGGATTCAACCATGAGACTCCTTGATCTAATAAATGAATTTAGTAAAGTCTCAGAATACAAAATCAATACACAGAAATCAGAGGCATTCATATATGCCAACAACAGTAAAAGTGAGAACCAAATTAAAGACTCAATTCCCTTCAACATAGCAACAAAGAAAATAAAGTACTTTGGAATATATTTAACTAAGCAGGTAAAAGACCTCTACACAGAGAACTATTAAACATTGAAGAAGGAAATAGCAGAGGATGTAAGTAGATGGAAGAATATACCATGCTCATGGGTTGGCAGAATCAACATTGTTAAAATGTCTATACTACCCAAAGTGACCTACAGAGTCAAAGCAATCCCTATCAAAATACCATCATCATTTTTCACAGATATAGAAAAAATAATTTTATACTTCGTATGGAACCATAGAAGACCTTGTATAACAAAATCAATCCTAGGTAATAAAAACAAAATAGGCGGTATCAATTTACCAGACTTCAAACTATACTACAAGGCTATAGTCATTAAAACAGCTTGGGACTGGCACAAGAACCAGGACATTGACCAGTGGAACAGAACAGAGAACCCAGATATAAAACCATCCTCATATAGCCAACTAGTCTTCAACAAAGCAAACAAAAACATACAATGGGGAAAAGAATCCTTATTCAGTAAATGGTGCTGGGAAAACTGGATAGCCACATGTAGAAGACTGAAACAAGACTCACACCTTTCACCTCTCACAAAAATCAACTCATGATGGGTAACACACTTGAACCTTAGGTGTGAAACTATTAGAATTCTAAAGGAAAATATTGGAAATACTCTTCTAGACATTGGCCTAGGCAAATAATTTATGAAGAAGACCCCAAAGGCAATCACAACAGCAACAAAAATATGCAAATGGGACCTGATCAAATTAAAAAGCTTCTGCACAGCCAAAGAAACTGTCAAGAGAGCAAACAGACAACCCACAGAATTGGAGAAAATTTTTGCCAGCTACACATCTGATAAAGGGCTGATAACTACAATCTATTTAGAACTCGGGAAAATCAGCAAGAAAAAATCAAACAACCCTATCAAAAAATGGGCAAAGGACATGAACAAGAACTTCTCAAAAGAAGACAGAATAATGGCCGACAAACATGAAAAAATGCTCAACATCTCTAACCATCAGGGAAATGCAAATCAAAACCACAATGAGATATCACTTAACCGCAGTGAAAATGGCCTTTATCAAAAATTCCCCAAACAACAAATGCTGGCTGATAACTACTGAATGATAGCATCTTTCAGAGTGAATTCAGAGTGAAAGGAACACTCCTACACTGCTGGTGGGACTTCAAACTAGTTCAACCTCTCTGGAAAGCAATATGGAGATACCTCAAAGCGATACAAGTAGATTTACCATTTGATCCAGCAATTCCACTACTAGGCATCTACCCAAAAAAAAGATCAAAAGTCACATTATGAAAAAGACACCTGCACTTGAATGTTTATACCATCACAATTCACAATTGCAAAGCTGTGGAAACAACCTAAGTGCCCATCAATTCATGAGTGGATTAATAAAATGTGGCACATGATACCATGGAATACTACTCAACTTTAAGAAACAATGTTGGTATAGCACCTCTTGCATATTCCTGGATACAGCTGGAACCCATTCTGCTAAGTGAAGTATCTCAAGAATGGAAAAACCAGCACCACATGTCCTCACCAGCAAATTGGTATTAACGGATCAACACCTAAGGGGACATATAGGAGTAACATTTATCAGGTGTTGGGAGGGTGGGAGGGGGGAGGAGGGGATGGGTATATACAACCACAATAAGTAAGATGTGCAACGTTTGGGGGATGGACACACTTGAAGATCTTACTTGAGGAGGCAGGGGGGCATGGGCAATATATGTAACCTTAACACTTGTACCCCCATAATATGCTAAAATTAATTAATTAATTAAAATAAAAAAGAATTACTGCCTAAGATCACCTTCCCTTTCCTTCTGAACCTTTCACAGCTTCACGATAAACACCCATGAATGAACTCAGAGAGAACAACAGCAGAGTCCAGGTACCTTCCAAAAGTGCATTGCAGAGCTCACAGAAAGTAACTCATTCTACTTGTAGATAACACTGAACTTGGGCCTATTTAACCACAGCAATTTTTCCGAGCAAGGAAAACTTCCTCATTACTCATTAAGAACATCATACATTGCTAAGCATAAAAGTTTGAAGTAAATTCTAAGAAACAATTTTTAACATGTAAATATTGCTAGAATGAATGAGGCATTTCTGTACTTCTCTTTTTTAACCTAATTACTTTAATAAAAGTAAGAGAAATAGGAAAAAAATCAATGTGAACAGAAATCAGTATGAACAGCCCTAAAATTATGAAATGCCTATAAACCTATATCACATAATTCACATATTGTGTGCCAGATATATTAAAACTTAGCAAACTCATATGGACGCAGAACACAAGATCCTTTCTCTAAGCACCATCCTAAACACCACTAACCTTGGAGAAACATGGTGTAGAATGTAGCAGGTTATGGAAAATAAAATATCCCACTGGAATTGTCCCATATAGAAGATTGCTCATTGCTGGGAAGATTACCTATTTCATAAGTGAATGACAGAGCTGCCTGCCACATAGAGCTGGGTATGATCCCAAGTAGAAAATTCATTTATTTGGGAGAAAAGTGATTGAAAGAACTATGTATGAGTGAACCTTCCAGATGTCCACTAGCACTTTCCCACCAAGTGATTGAAGGACTGAACATAAACTAAAAAGTATTAATAGTTAATCCTCCAGTAGAAGTTCTAAACATCCAAGTAAAAGAGCACCCAAGTGAAAATAAAAAAGAAGAAGAAAAGGCCAAGGCAAGTCATCCAGTATATTTGGGAAAAGAGCAAGCCTGGTGACTGCCTATATTCAAAAATGACGGATATCTAAGAAACATCACAATGGGCCTAGGTTTTAAACACTAAAGAAATTGTTCTATTAAAAACAAGAAACACACACAACACAAAAGAAGAAAGGTACTAAGAAATAGAAGTGAGATATAGAATACGCATTTTAAGAAGAATTGCTCCAAGAAATGGTATAAATATTTGAGATGATAAAAGTAACACTCCATACTCTCCATAGATTTACTATAATCTGGAATTAGCAAAACAAGTGATTTGAAACAACGATGGAATTAAAAGGTGCCTAAGGCTAAGCTATATTTAAAAAATACAGAAATATATAATGCTAATAAATTATATATAAGAAGTAAAAGATACAACATAATTAAGTTATGCTTGAGTAAATGGAATGGAAACAAATAAGGAAAAGGTAGTTCCTAAGAAAGGAAATGTAAAAACTTCAAACAGCAAAAATACGATATACGCTAAAATTCTCACAGTAATTTTCTTGACATCAGTAGCTCACTTTTTAACTCTATGAAAACTGTATCTAAGCTAAAACAGTAATTTTTACAGTTGCTTTTTAATTATACATACATTAAAGATATATCACGGATAAATTTTTATGCACCAAATAACACAACATAAGCCTACTCCACCTTTTCATTCTATCCTTGTTTCAAACCACTTGCTTGTTTTGCTAATTCCAGGTTATAGTAATCTATTGAGACTATGGACGATTACTTTTATCTTCTCAAATATTTATACTGTTTCTTGGAGCAGTTTTTAAAATGCATGTTCTATATCTCACTTCTATAAAAAGTTTAGGTCATTAACCAGGTATTAAGCCTTCATGAAAATTTTGATTATGAATAAAATAGAAATTTTGTCCTTTATATTCTATAGCTCATGGCTATAAAACAGGAATCAATAACAAAAAGTTTGGTAACAGGTGATGCCAAACTCTCAATAGAGATTATTAGAATGCATCATTAAAAAGAAACCTGAATGTCAAAACATAAGAATATTCACAGTTTTAACAGTCTTATGAAACAAGATAAAATAAGCAAATAATTAAGTTAATTATGCTTTTAAAAGCTACCAGAAAATAAAACTTTAGCAAAAGCAAAAACCAGGCTGGGCGCGGCGGCTCACGCCTGTAATCCTAGCACTCTGGGAGGCCGAGGCGGGCGGATTGCTCGAGGTCAGGAGTTCGAAACCAGCCTGAGCAAGAGCAAGACCCCATCTCTACTATAAATAGAAAGAAATGAATTGGTCAACTAACATATATAGAAAAAATTAGCCGGGCATGGTGGCGCATGCCTGTAGTCCCAGCTACTCAGGAGGCTGAGGCAGAAGGATTGCTTGAGCCCAGGAGTTTGAGGTTACTGTGAGCTAGGCTGACGCCATGGAACTCACTCTAGCTTGGGCAACAAAGTGAGACTCTGTCTCAAAAAATATAAAAATTAAAAAAATTAAAACAAATTTTAAAATAAAGCAAAAAACACATCTTAAAAAATTTACAAAAGCAATCATAAATAATGATGAAAAGTCCCTAAATAAAGCATTTGAAAAAAAGAGAACTAATAGTACATTAACATAATGCATCATGTCATTGAATTGGAATATTTTTTTGTTCTGAATAATATAGAAAGCTCAGACCTGTCTAATTTAAACCCACTCTTTGCTGGATTTGAGCAGATGTGATATTGGGCAGAAAGAAAGAAGGAAGGAAGGAAGGGAGGGAGGGAGGGAGGGAGGGAGGGAGGGAGGGAGGGAGGGAGGAAGGAATCAAAATCATAACAATTTTATTGGAAAAAATATTCTGAAATTAAGACATGAAAGGACTAATTGGAAATCACAGACTACACAGTTCTGCTTAGTTGCTTTAATGTCATAGTTACATGCAATAAAATGTACAACCTGACCACCATGACTGGACCTGGTCATTCCTGTCTACATACCTATTTCTGGTCAGGAATATGCTTTCTGGGCTCAGGAGTTACTCCCTTGTCCATGGTACCTCCAGCTGCTGGTGAAGAGGAAATATATAGGCTTCCCCAAGGCAAGGTCCCAGAGCCATAGGAGCTGTGAAGCCCCAAGAAAGTGAAGCAGTCAGTGTTGCAGAGTCCTGTCACTGGCTACTGCATAAACTAGATGTCAGTATGCATAGAACGACAAAACCTAATCTTTTCCCCTACCTAGAAGAATATGAGAAGATGTCAAAATGTCAAAAGCATATTGTGGGGGTTTGGGGAGCAGGTGAAGTTTGATCCTCAGTTATGAGTAAGAAGTACCACAATGACTAGAAGCCACTTCCCTGGGGACTGAATCTTGGCAACAAAACAAAAAGATATCGTTCCTAGTCCATGCAGTCTGTGGCAGAACACGAAAATGTCCATTTCAAATAATGGAAAGAACTAAATGACTTCTAAACTAAGAGCCGGGACTTGCTTGGAATGTGCCAAAAGAAAGTAAGCTACTCTTAGAACTCCCACTCCTAAGAAAATAACCTGAGGGTGAGAAACTCCAGCGATGGCCTCCTTGATAAGAAGGTAGTTTATGCTGGGAAGAAAGAAAAGATGTTTGTTAATACGGCATCGTCATGTCCCCAGAAGGCTCGAGGATTACCATCTTTCCCCTATGGAAAAAGTGTGACTCATTAACATGTGACATCCTGGGATGTGGTCATGGAAAAACACCTACAGTAATAATTTCTGTCTATCACGTAAGGATTCATGTGGTCAGATAGCAGCAGACTTGGCAGTTTCCCAAACTTTTACCAATTAAATTGATCCTGATTACTCCATTGTAATGCTTGTATATGACGGTGGGAAAATGCTATCATTCAGTAGTTACAGAGAAAAAGCCTCATGTGTAAATGCCTCCTCGAGTAATTGGCCAGCATATCAAGTTGGCCATGACGAAGTCCACATAGCCAATGGCAGGCATTATTGCACTGTGCTGTTTTCACTGTGGTCACATGCCCCCTTTTACAATTTTTGTGCAGGCAGATTTATAATTCTATTATTACTCCTCTTTTCTAATCTTATACTACTTCCATTGGCAGGTAGAAGTAAAAATTGTTGCTTTATTGTCTTTCAAAATAAGAGAGTCCCTAATGTCCTTTGATTATCTAAGTATTTGATTTGATTATACTTATCAGCAATTTCCAAATTCTATACCCTGTTCTATGTCCTGCCTAATAAGTCTATTTTCCTTATGTTTGGTCTGGATCAGTAAGCCCCATTTTATTTGAAGTTCAGAGGTGCTTGTGCCCTCCTCAGCACAAGGGAGACCTTGTTTCCAGCGACATCCTGCTATATTGTGTGCGTGCAGCCTCCAAGTCTAGTGACTTTAAAGGGAATATCCTTTTCTGCCACCTAAAGTGAATTGTGCCACTTGAAGACTGTTCGATTTCCATTACAAGATGTCAGCCCCTTTAAAACTGACCCATGAATTATTTTCTTTCTTATATAGACATTAACATATTTGTAATTTACAAAATAATATAAACTCCTCCCTCTTCAAGGTGAAGTGTCACTACTTATATAATGTTGCTTTGCAACCATATAAATTTAATACCAAAAATCCAAATAAAATAAAAACATGTAGGCATTAATCTTATAGCTTGATTGATATAGATTTTATTTTATAAATAATCAGGTGAAAATGAGGGTCTTTTCCATAATATTGACTTCTACTGTTCGATAATAAATACCATCACAGACAGAAAATGTACCAAAAATCAAGCTGGACCATTAGTCTATAAACTCTTTAAAGACATAAGTACTGTT
>VSMD01056000.1:0-41007 GCA_008750895.1 Mirza zaza
TATTTTCCTGGTTAGAGCTGGAACCCATACTACTAAGTGAAGTATCCCAAGAATGGAAAAACAAGCACCACATATACTCACCAGCAAACTGGTATTAACTGAGCAGCACCTAAGTGGACTCACAGGTACTACAGTAATAGGGTATTGGGCAGGGGGGAGGGGGATGGGGGGCTGGTGTATACATACATAATGAGTGAGATGTGCACCATCTGGGGGATGGTCATTCTGGAAACTCAGACTTGTGGGGGTAGGGGGGGAATGGGCATTTATTGAAACCTTAAAATCTGTACCCCCATAATATGCCGAAATAAAAAAAAAAAACATCAAAAGAAAAAAAAAAAAAGAAAAGCCGTGGCTCTGAAATTTCAACAGTGTTGCTTCAGTCTGTGCCAAAGCTTAGGCAGTTAACCCTCCTGAGCAGCAAGGGTCCCTGGTTCCTAGCAAGCTGAGCTCTGCACCTAAGGAGACCTGCTGTTAGTTACATGCAAACTGTTATAAATATGGTGTGCTCCATGCATTGCCATTTAAAAGTTTGAAAAGGTAAAGAAAAGAAAAACCTTTAATTTTCAAGCCAATTCCTGGTCATTAGCAGACTGTTAAGAACTTAAGACCCAAAAGCTTTGGCCCTGGGAAAGAGCCACCTTCCAGTGCATTCAGCTCACTTGCCTTTGCAAGAGAATGCTTAAAGCTAGGAATATGCCTTGGGTCAGGATTGTCCTCGAGTGCCACTCCTGCTGGACCACAGCCACAGCAATCACCCCAAATGGCAGGGAAGGGGCAGGGGCCATCATTGGTTTGTGGTCACCATGCCTGTTTGTTCCCCTTTGCCAAATCCCTGGGTTCAGGCTAGGATCTCCTGCAAAAGACAGAATATTCAGTTATCTCCCATCGTCTGCTCCTCCACTAGCTGCTCATTGGATGGTGGCAAAATAAGTCACTGAACGTCACCTGACCGTCCTCAGAAGACATACATAAGGCAAATAAATGACAAGTTATATTCTGCTCATGTTCTGGCCAAAGGCTTTATCTGTGTCCCATACCTCGGAGTCCCCCAAACTGTTCTTGGTTCATAGAGCCTTGGGCTAAGACGCATTTCAGGGACCAATAATAATTTTCAGATATCTTATGCATCCCAAGAAAAAACAAAAGTCCACAAGGTAGGGATTAAGCCCAAACTCCCCAGTGTTCCTTCCTACACAATTGAGATGTAGAACTAAATGTGACTGACAACAACAACAACAAAAAAAAAGAATTGAGAAGAAGAAAAAGAATGTAGAAATTAGAGCCGTTCTCTGCCAAGATACGAAATCTTTCTGAGTTGCCCCCTGGCTTAGGTTTAAACTGTATGGCTTGCTCAGAAATGTGCTCAAACCCCATCACCTTCCTTCAAGCCCTCGCTAAAACTTTAAATGAGTTATTATACACATTAAATTGTCATTTAATCGTACCCAAGCACTGTCATAAAAGCAAATGAAGCAAGCCAAGGCGCAGTGGAATAAAAAATACTACACTAGTTACATTCTGAAAGCACAAGCTGAAAAATGCTTACTGTCAACTCGTACAAGGGGAGGGGGCGGCCTGCTGTCACCCAGGGTAACAGATGGCTTAGAAGGTGCTGGCTTGTCACGCTCTCACCTGTAGCTTGGGAGCTGGTGTCTGCCAGGCAGCAGCAAGACTGGCTTCCGCCCGGCAGATCGCTGTTGCCCACACCTGATTAGAGGTTGGTTGGTCCAAAGGCCCGGCTCAACGAGATGGTGGCAATTACTAACCCCGGAGCAAGCCTGCATGAGCTCTTTTTCAACCAGGAAGCGATGGCAATTCCCTGTCTCAGAAATCCTTAGTGGAACAGCCATCCGGGGCTGGCTCGATGGTGAATTTAAATGCTCCATGACAGCTTCTCTAAGTGGGGGGTGGGTACCCACAAACTCCCCAACTCACATCCACTCAGAGCATCCTGGCTTACTAATTTCCATCAACTCTTGTGCTTTTGTGATGCTAACGAGTGCAGAGATGAGGGGGAAACTGGGAAAAAAAAAAAAAAAAACCAAGAAGAGTAGTTAAATTTATATTGGCAAAAGCAGAGAGGAGGTAAGGAGCCCAGAGAACCCACTCAGGCTGAGCTGGGAGAGAGTACAAACTGCTCCTCAGGTAGGGGTAGAGAAGGCCTTTGAGACATTTTTTTAAGAGGAAGCTGGGAAAAGATTTTAAAAGGCTGCGTGTATATTGCAAATGAATGTAAACCATTTTTGTTTGGTCTTGTTTGCATTTCATTTGCTTGTTTGTTTTTGTTGTATTTTGTTGGAGAGACTGCTTTTTTGAAAATTAAACTTGGGCCAGGTGTGGTGGCTCACACCTGTAATCCTAGCACTCTGGGAGGCCGAGGCGGGAGGCTCACTCAAGATCAGGAGTACGAGACCAGCCTGAGCAAGAGCGAGACCCCGTCTCTACTATAAACAAAAAGAAATTAATTGGCCAACTAATATATATAGAAAAAATTAGCCGGGCATGGCGGTGGATGCCTGTAGTGCCAACTACTTGGGAGGCTGAGGCAGAAGGATTGCTTGAGCCCAGGAGTTTGAGGTTGCTGTGAGCTAGGCTGACGCCACGGCACTCACTCTAGCCTGGGCAACAGAAGTGAGACTCTGTCTCAAAAAAAAAAAAAAAATTAAACTTGCTTTTCCAAGTTTTTTGGGAATTCCAAACAGTTGTCTTTTTTTTTTTTTTAACATTAAAATGTGTTGAGACCAACCTATCCAGTAAACTCTACTTTTTATGGTTGTGTTTAGCTATTTGTATCTGCTCTGCATCTCCTGAGGGTAATTTATTCAATGTATTCAATATTTGTTGAATGCAAAACACTCAACCTGACCTGTAAAAAGAAAATTCAAAGATATTAGACAAGGACATTGTTTCCAAGGAGCTTAACCTGGTGTAATTACCATTTAATGGCTATTATAATTATATTCGATTTAAAAGCAGGTACTCACTGAAAGAGAAGCATAGATCAAGTTCTGTGGACACTGCAAATAGGGAGAGGATACTTCCAGCTTGGAAGGAAGTCAGGGCAGAGGGAGAACCATCATGGATTAAGGAAGGGTGCGTGGAGGAGGTAGTTTTGCAAATGGGCCTTAAATGATGGGTAGCTTTGGGCATGCTCAGATGGGAGGGAAGAGTCTGGCAGGTACAGGGAAGGGAATTCCAAAACGAAAGAGAGAAACCTAAGCAAAGAGTGGGAGGAAGAAAATGGAGAAGACGTTTAATAGCGAAAAGTTCTGTTTAACTAAAGCAAAGCATCTATGCGGGCAGCTAGTGGGAGATGACGTTAGAAAGGTAGGTTTGAGCAAACCACTAAGAGCCCAGGACGCCATGCTAAAGCTCAGGTTTGAGTCAATAAGCAATTCTTGGGGATGCAGGTGGCAATTGAAGATTTGGGACAGAGTATTCCTAAAACAGGACATTTTTTTTTTACTTTGTATTCAGGTTCAACAGTATTGCTCTCCACTCATATTCTCTTTAATTCCTATTTCAAAAAATCAGTTTTCAAGCAGGTACACACTGAGGCTTTGGAGAAAGGACTGACTTGCCTCTTCAAAGGGAAGAAAACTCTCCAGGAAGCAGGCCACAGGGGGCAGTGTTTCCAAAGATGACAGATCACTGCTGCTGCTTCTGCCCAATCAGGAAACACAGAAGGTCACCTCCTGCCACCATCTATCTCCAGAACCAAGTGTGAACCCCGTTGCTCTGAAGGGGAGTGTGGCTGTCAGCACAGGTAAGTTCCCACATGCTGGTCGTTTAAGAGATGTTAAACAGTGGCTGAAACTGAGTTCAAGGTGACAGAGAGATGACATCCTCTCGTAAATGCAGACAGGCCCAGAAATACTGAGGGTCTTAGAGCAATCTGCCAGGGCACATGGAGAAAGTTTCCGAGAAAACTAATGCTGGTTTCATCGAAGAGGGAGTTTCATTTCCCAAAGGAAGGTGGTGAGAGCTGGGATTTGGCCACCAGTGGAATGAAGAACTGTCACTCATAGTGTACCCCAGTCACTGGTAATATTTGGCAAGAAATAGCAGGCTTTCTAGCATAGAGACTGCATCTCTTTGATTAACTGCTGCATCCTTGACTCTTTTCTGGTAGGTGGGAGACATTCAGTCAATATTCATGGCATGAATGGCCGGGTAAACTTGTGCAGCTGGGAGGGGACTTCAGCTTTGGTAGAGGCTGGATTAAATTTGAGACCCCTCCCAGCACTAAGTTTCCATGGTCCTCCTCTGAATGTTGAAATTCATTCAGTATTTATGGAGCATCTGCTATGTACCAGGAAAGCACCCAGAAAACCAAGATAAATGAAAAAGAGCCTTTTTCCTCCAGGAGCCCATGATCCAGTTGACGTGACAGTCAGTGGTTTAGGAATAACCTCCTCAAAGAGATGAGAGCGTCTGAACACCTCTGAAGTATCCCTTTAGTCCCTTCCAGAGATTTTATAAGTGTTAACGTGCATATTTACTAATAATCATTTCCCTAGACTATAGAGTTCTTAATTTCCCATCCTGCTGAAAAGGTGAGTAAGGACATTAAAACTCAGCCTCAGTAGTGCTCCCAGAAGACAAGGGACAGCCCGGCATGGTGGCATTTTAATTAGATGGCTTGTCTTTCTCTGCCCCCTGTGCGCTCTTTGAATGGAGTTCATGAAAGAACTGTGGGATTCTGAGTCTGGGAGGGAACTCAGAGCTCATCTAGTACAATACCCTTAGGGAACTACAGCCCATGGAGTCAAGTAGCCTCTAGTTAGCGACACAGCTGAGCAAGGAACTCTGTCTTTTGATTGGCACCTAACACTTGTCTACACCACACCAAACCAACATGCTTTTTAAGCATTGGGAAACTGCTGATGCACTCTGTGTATCTATAATATAGCTGGGGGGCCTTATTTCCATAATCCAAAAAGATGTAATGAAATACTTGTCTTGCTTTAATTCTCTGAAGGAAATTTATAGAGGCTGTTCCATGTAATGGGAAATATACTAAACTCGATCCATGAAACGAAGGTGCTACACTGATCTCTGTAAGTAATTGGATGGGCACCTTCCAACTTCAGCCTCTGGATCTCAGGTTCCTAGCTTAAAGTGAAGGCATTGAACAAGAGTCAGGTGTAGAAAATTCAAGTGCCTAGTAGAATCAGGAAAGTAACAATTAAGTGTGAAGCAGGCCAAATACAAGACAACAAACAGAGAGGGGGGAGCAGCTAGCCAGCTCATGGCCCTTTTAAAGATATAATAACAAATTAGACATTAAAAGTAAAATTTTGTGGACTCCAGAAAATAGGTCTGTGAGGCAAATATAGCTCACAATCAGGCAGTATAGAATACATCTAAACTAGATTTTTGGTCCCTTCCTTCTACAATTTCTTTCTCTATTTTCAAGACAGAGTCTCGCTCTGTTGCTCGCTCTGTGGCATCATCATAGCTCACTGCCACCTCAAACTCCTGTGATCAAGTGATCCTCCTGACTCAGCCTCCCAAGTAGCTGGGACTACAGGTGCACAGCACCATGCCCAGCTAATTTTTTCTATTTTTTTTAGTAGAGACAGAGTCTAGCTCTTGCTCAGGGTGGTCTTGAACTCCTGAGCTCAAGCAATCCTCCTGCCTCAGCCTCCCAGAATGTACAATTTCTTGAATATGAAAAAATATATGGTTATCAGCAGTCAGTGTTAGTTATGATTGTCTTCACATACATCATTTATTTTAATGTTTCTATGATCCACAAGCATATAATCATTTTACCCAGTCTTGCTGTGCCACTTTTAATAGTTTGCCTGGTTTCTATGTGCCACAGTTTGTCATTAACTAAACAAAAAATAAAATTGCTGGCCATTCTCATGGTGTATGGTATGAATTAATCAGTTCATGTTTGGGCATAAATGTTAAGGATGTCCGTTAATAAAATACATCTCATGGGCATATATTCTTCATGATCATTTTCATCAATAGTTGTTTTGTTGGCATCAACATTTATTGACTGTTCTACAGAATTAAAACCCCAGGAAATTGGCTTAAAAAGATCAGGAAGAGTGTGTAATACAGGACCGCCAACAATAACGAAATAATTTAAGTCGGAATTAGACAAAGGGACAAATTAAATTCAGCCAATTACTCAAGTACTAAGAAAGGCTGATTGTTCAAGTGTAATTAAAATATACAGCTGGAATAGCAACCACTAACAGAGTGATCTGATCAATGAACACAGTAGCTATAAAAATTGAATGCAGTGTGAGCGGCCTATTTTTTAAAATGCAAATAATCAACCCAAAAATGCAGCTGCCTGTTGTAAGACAAACATGCAAAAACTAACAAGCTCGGGGAAATTGTACTGATGACTCAGAAGAAACAGGCTGGTGTGAGATATTACGAACGTTGCTCTGGATGGCAACACCCCCATTTAATCATAAAGATTAATTTCTCTAAAAAGGGAGGTGGAGCTCGTAGTCAGAGCTGGAAGAGTATTTATTTCCTCCAGCCGATTCTTTACTTAACGCCTGTGATCTGTGCCTCCTCACCTACGCTGTCCACATTACACCCCTTTCATTAGCACCAGACCATTTTACTCACACCGTATCTAGACTTTCAGCTCTCGCTCCTTGAATTAGCATAAAAATAAGATAAAACCAAACTCTATGAAAGTTACTGGCATATCCGAGAAAAGACCAGAAGGAGTAGGGGACTAGAGAGGGTGGTGACATTTTAGCTCATTTTATTTTTCATTATTTCTATTATTTGTATTAGAAAGTAGACAGTCAACATATAAAAACTTGAATGACCCCAGACCTTGCCAGGGCGTGACTATGAATGAGGTCACATCCATATTAATCGCTGCACATTTCATCAGCTCCAAAGCACGTCTTGCCAATGTAGGAATACCGGGTCTTGGCAGAGTTCTCGCTCTTCCTCCAGCATCTCTGAGAACCCCCTTCTGCGGCTGTATGAGCTGTGGTGGCCATGGAGATGTGTCACTCAGATGCCCTCTCAGAGGGGGATTGTCCCAGCAGTCAGCTCTTTCTAAGTCTGCCGCAGCTACAGACAGCTGCACCGCCCAAAGGCACCCCTTCTCAGCACAGCCCACACCCAGTGACTGATGGAGGTAAAGGCCCCACCATTTTAGCCCAGTCTTTCTGGTGCAGATCTACAATCTAGAACTCCCAAAGAGGTTGGCTGATGCTTTGTCAGGCCCACAGCAAAGTTTAACTTCTCTGTCTGCCCAATCCTACTTCTCACCCCTTCCTTCCACAGATGCTGATTCCTAATAAATATCCTAGCAACCAAATTTCATCTTGACATCTGCTTCTAGGCAACCTGACCTATGTCATGAATTCATCCTGGCTACCGCTAGTGGCTCACCTGGCCCAGAAGGACTCAACGGTTTGGTGGGATCCTCTTTAGCTACCCTGGGCTAGATCCACACCTCTGCGGGTCACCAGGGAAACCAGTCCCTCATCCCTCTATGCCCTGCGAGGACTCAGCAGGCTCCTGTGACACCAAAAGGATCACTCCACTATGGAGATATCTCCATAGAGGTGATATCTCTCCTCTATGATAAGCTGTATCTGAACCATGGGATCCTGAGTCTGGAAGGGAACTCAGAGCTCATCTAGTACAATACCCTTAGGGAACTACAGCCCATGGAGTCAAGTAGCCTCTAGTTAGCAACACAGCTGAGCCAGGAATGCTGTATTTTGATTTGCACCTAACACTTGTCTACACCACACCAAACCAACATGCTTTTTAAGCATTGGGAAACTGCTGATGCACTCTGTGTATCTATAATATAGCTGTGGGGCCTTATTTCCATAATCCAAAAAGATGTAATGAAATACTTGTCTTGCTTTAATTCTCTGAAGGAAATTTATAGAGGCTGTTCCATGTAATGGGAACTATACTAAGCTCGATCCATGAAACGAAGGTGCTAGACTGATCTCTGTAAGTAATTTGATGAGTACCTTCCAACTTCAGCTCTCTGGATCTTAGTTTTCTAGCTGAAAATAGTAGGACTTCCTGCACCCTGATGCATCTCTCAGTTTATAAACAGTTTGTTTTCTTCCCTAGGCAAGAGGGCACTACAATAACAGCTGGGCAGGATAGGTTTGATTATCAGCCACCATCCTGTACCTGGCATCTACTCTTCTCTGAACTTCAGAAATCTGTCTTCCTCGTCAAGCCAGACTCTGGTTTCCCCTGTGATAAATTCTCTCTTGACTTTCTAAAGCACAACATCCTTCCTGAGATTTGGCTTTAGTTTACACACACATACACACATGTAACCCACCAAACAGGTCTGAACCTGTCTTAGTCCATGTTGTGTTGCTATAACAGAATACCACAGATGGGATGATTTATTAAAAAAAGAAATTTATTTCTTATAATTCTGGAGGCTGGGAAGTCCAAGAGCATCTGGCAAGAGTCAGCCCGCGGCAGAAAGGCAGTGAGCGTGTGAGACAGAAAGAGAGAAAAATCATAACAAACTCATTTTTTTAATCTCAGTAACTAACCTACTTCCATGATAATGGACTTAATCCACCCATGAGGGCAGAGGCCCCATGACCTAATCACCTCTTAGAGAACCACCTCTCAATACCATTACTTTGACAATTAAATTTCAACACGAGTTTTGAAGGGGACATTCAAACCATAGCATTCTCCTCTGAGTCCCCCTCCCCCAAATTCATGTCCTTCTCACATGCAAAATACATTCATTTCATCCCTGTAGCCCCAAAGTCTTAACTTGTTCCGGTATCAACTCAAGAGTCCAAAGTCCAGAGTCTCATCTAAATCAGATATAGGCAAGACTCAAAGATGGTTTATCCTGAGGCAAATTCCTCCAGCTGTGAACCTATGAAATCAAAATGAGTTATCTGCTTCCACAACAATGGTGGGACAGGCACAGGATCGACATTCCCCATCCATAAGGGAGAAACAGACAAGAAAAGGTGGTAACTGATACCTACCCAGATGAAAAGTCATCATTATATCAAAAAGACACCTACACCTGAATGTTTATTGCAACACAATTGGCAATTGCAAAGATATGGAATCAACCTAAGTGTCCATCAACTAATGAGTGGACAAAGAAAATATGACATAAAATACACACACACACACACACACACACCCCACAGAACACTACTCAGCTGTAAAAAGGAAGGGAATAATATCTTTTGCGGCAACTTCGATGGAATTGGAGAACATTGTCCCTAAGTGAGATATCTCAGGAATGGAAAAACAAATACCACATGGTCTCATTTAAGAGTGGGAGCTAAATCATAGGTATACATGGTCATAAAGTGGTATAACAGACATGGGAAACTATGTATGTCAAAGAGACATCTGCACTCCAATGTTCATTGCAGCACTATTCACAGTAGACAAGATAAGAAATGAATTAAGTGTCCATCAATGGGTGGATGGATGGATAAAGAAAATGTGCTCTATCTATGTACAGTGGAATACTATATAGCCTTAAAAAAGAAGGAAATGCTGTCATTTGCAACAACATGAATGAACCTGGAGGACATTATGCTCAGTGAAATAAGCTAGACACAGAAACACAAATACTGCATTGATCTCACTTATGCAAAATCTAAAAAGGTCAAACTCATAAAAATAGAGAACGGAATTGGTGTTTACGGGGGCGGGGGTGGGAATTGGGAAATGTCAGTCAAAGGGTATAAACTTTCAGTTAGACAGAATGAATAAGTTCTGGAGACCTAATGTACAGCATAGTGACTCTATATTACGGTTAATAATAATGTACTCTTGAAATTTATCAAAAGAGTAAGTCTTTGGTATTCTCATCACAAAAAGAAAAGAGGTAACTATGTGAAGTGGTGGATGTGTTAGTTAGCTTGATTGTGGATCAATCTTGATAGCTTGATAAAATAATTATTTTACCACATATATATATATTAAAATGTCACACTGTACATCTTCAATACATACAATTTTTGTCATTTATACCGCAAAGGTGAAAAAAATATGTCGTGAGGGTGCTATTTAAATCAGGTGGTTCTGGGGCCCTGTTCTTCACTGTTCCACATGGTCCCTCATCCCAGGTCGCCCCTCTCCAGAGAAATGAAGATGCAAGAACCATACTCCAGCGAAAAGTCTACACCCCCTGCTCTTCTTATCTCCACCTCACCCAGGCCAACGGCCAAAGCTAAAATATTACTTCCCAAAGTGTCTGAACAGGAATAGGCATCAGAGTAGTCAATTCAGCGTGGGATCATCTGCGACACATTTTAGGCCATTCTCTTGGTACCTAATTTACCCTAGCCGCTCTCTTCTCACTCCGATGCCCCAGCAGCCCGTGGGGGAGGCTGAGGTGGGTCACCCGGGGGCAGCCGTGGCGCGAGCCACTGTGCCTGCTGCGTCTGGCCTTATCTGCAGCAAAGCAGCCATCGCTTGGTGCAAAGCAATTCTCAGAGGTCGTCTGAGGCAGCTGCAAGCTTGGCTGGAGCTAACACAATTCGTTAAGCAGCCGATGAGTCCTCCAGAGCGGAGTGAATGCCTGCCTGGCCAACATATTGACGCCATTCCAAGTGGCTTCGTTCTGTCCTGGCCTCTGGCCACCCGTGCTGGCTATACCAGGAGGTCACACCCTTGACTGGACTCAGAGCTCCATTCATCTACATTTTTTTAAACAGCAATGAAGGATAAATCACTGCAGAAAATGCAAAAAGGCAGCAACGTTAACATCTATTAAGCGTTTATTATCACAAGATCCCATTGGGAAATTTCAAGTGTTATCTCAGTTAACCCATCCTAAGTATTAACAGTGTTAATGTTAGATGAGGAAAATGAGAAGAGAAAGTGACTTGATCAAGGTCTCGTGGCTAAAAGGTAGTACAACTGACTTAAATCCAGGCCCACGTGACTGCACACTTCTGCTTTCTCCCACCACACTACAGTAGTTTACTGAAGGAATTTGCAGTTGAGTGAGTAAGGCCAATGTAGAAAATACTGTTAAATAACCAGAGCACAAGAGAGAATCCAACAGGGACCATGATAGGGCTCAAAATGGAAAGTAGAGGAAGAAACAAGTCATTGCAACTAGGAGTCTGGGACAAGGAGCTTGCTTTTGAGCTGGAGCTTGAAAACTAAGTAGGCTAAAGAAGCCACGTGAGCAAAAGGACAGAGTCATAAGAAGGGCGTGCGGCAGAGATGACCAACTGTTCATGAACACTCATTTCTTCTTCCTCCTAAACTCGGTCAGATTGTCTCTCCGAGAACTCCTGTGCAGCTCAGCGTGGCCACGTGACTACAAAAATCCAGCTAATGGAATATGGACACAAGTGATGACTGAGAGGCTTGGCCCAGAAACCTCCCACGTGGGCTTTCTGGCCCTTCTACCCTCTAACTGGCTGGAGGGAAGACGGCCAGGGCACCCCTGGAAGCTGGGTACTGAAGATGCAAAGCCCTCATCAGCTCGATTCATGGACGGGAGCTCCCCTGCCCACCAACAGCACCCACTTGGGCTGTTGAGTGAGTAACGAATGCATGAACTTCTGTTGTGTTTGGATCATTATGCATTTGGGGACTACTTGTTACAGGAGCCTGCATTATCCTAACTAATACAGATAGTACACTGAGGCAGAGGTGAAGGGAATCTAGTGGGAGTGGCCCAGAGTGAGCTGGGCCACATTAGAGTTGAGACTGCTCTGTTAGCAGCAAGTCAAAGTAAATCTACACTCTGATAAAATTAAGCTGTACACAGGCAAAATGACTTTTGAAGGCCACCTTTATGAGACTCTGATATTCAAAACTGTACGTTTGGCATTAACATGAGTACCTTCTTACACAGTTGATCTTTTATTTTGCAAAGAAATAAGCCTCTAGAAAAAGACACCTATGCTTCAAGTCTTGCACTTGCAATTCCACTAATGAGCGCTCATTGATTGGTTACATATTTTAGCTTCAGCTCCACTGACACATGCTGTCATTGGCATCTGACAATGAAAGAGGACACCCAAGCTACAAATACACAAATGCTCCTAGTCTAAGGACAATTAAAGAATAAACAGAAACAAAGATTGTAGCTGGCATTGTGCTGTCAGGGAAAACAGAATGTTATGAAAGATATTTCTATGCTCTTTCAGGCATACTTTTCCCAAGGCCAGAAATGTGGCTTTCAGCCCAAGACAGGCTGGAAATAAGAAGTATATAAAAACAATACTGCAGAAAGGAGCGATGAAAAATTAATTTGAAGCGGAAAGTGTGTGCATTTGAGTGACCTTACTTTTCTGAATCAACAGTTTCTCTCTAAATGCAACCTTCAAGATAAATGTTGGACATGGTTTGAATGTCTTGGTTGTAGTGGCAGAAGGCAGGGGGAAACATGGTTTCTCAATCTGGGGGAAGCATGAGGTTGATTTTAAGAATACCAATTTTGGTAGAATCCAAGGGAAGTTCGCCTGAGTAGGGAAGTAAAAAATAGAAACAGAAGTTAGAGTGGCAAACCACTTGAAAGCAAGTGAGGAGATTTGAAGATATATTGCTCTAATAAAATGAATCAAAGAGTCATATGGCCACACCTAACTGCAAGGAAGGTTGAGAAATGTAATTCAGCTGGATATTCTGAAGGACAGAACTATGGATTTTCATGACTAGGTTGGCAGTCTCAGTCACTGTGTTCTTCTATGATTCATACCGTTGTCTTAGAATGAAATTGAATATATCCCTTTTTCTACTTTGGAGTGTAGATAGACCGGCATTGGTCAACATATAGCTACTGAGTGAGTAGAGGTGGCTCTCGGTGCCAGGCATTCAGAACTAGAAAGAATGCCCGAGACTTGGTCCCAGCCCTGAAGGACTTCATTATGTGTTATGTCATGGGTAATAAGCAAAGGAAATGAGATCCAAGAAATGCAGAGTTATAATTTAGACTTTATCAGCCTGTTGCACTAGTTGAACTACTGTAACAAAGGACAAAAAGACAGGAACTTAAATAAGATAGATGTTTATTTCCCTGCCACATAATATTCTGTATTAGAGTTGGTATGAATCCAGTAGGAAGGAGAGCAAGGAAAGGGAGAGCAAGCTTCTTTCCTTTTAAAGGCACACCAACAATTTACATATACTACTTCCTCTCAGATCCCATTGGCCAGACCGAGTCACATGGCCAAAGCTAGCTGCAAAGGAGGCTGGGAAGCTTGGTCTTTTCCTCAGTAGCCACATAAAGCAGCATAAAATTCTATTATAATGAAAGAGAGAAGACTAAGTTTTAGAAGTCAGTATTTGTTAATGGCAAAAAAAGTAAAAAATATTCCTTTGATAAATACTAATAATTTTCCATCCTGGTGTGTGACATTTTCACATATACACACTCAATGGGTGCGGTGTGCACCATCTGGGGGATGGACACACTTGAAGTGCTGACTCAGGTGGGGCAAGGGCAATATATGTAACCTAAACATTTGTACCCCGTAATATGCTGAAATAAAAAAATTTTTAAATAAAGTCTTCCAATCCATGAATAAATAAATAAGACATTTTGAATTCCTGCTCTTTCATGACTGAGATATCAAGAGTGAGCGATAGGTAGACAGAAAGATATTCGATAAGCTAGAGCTCACCTCGAGCAGAGAGAACTTGGGCAAAGGCTAGATCGGTTTCCACGTCCCTGGGTTTTCAGAAAGGAAATGCAGAGTCAGCAGAAATTTCACTCTGTGCGTGTGGCTGTGTGTGTTGTGTGCACGCATGCGTGTACGTGTTTACTAGAAGAAAGGAGCAACAAGAACCGGATACCCGCAAAAGACAAGGAAGGAGGGACAATGAAAGAAAGGAAAATACCACTCTTCAGAAAACAGTTAATTCCTTTTTCCATAATCCAAACAGCCTTGATAATGGAGGTTTCCCAGGCAAAGTCTACAATATTTTTCTCAGCTTTCTCTGGCAATCTTCACCTCGCTGCTGTGACTTATTAAATGCTGAGAGGCTAAAGACTGTTTGTTCCTTGGATACAAAAGGCATTTCCTTCTCTCTGAGTGGTTCTGTGCTTCTGGGGCAGCGAATACCTTCCCCACCCCCAGCCAGCTCACAATGGCCCTGCTAGAGAATACACCACAGCTTGATCATTCAAAACACCAGAGAATCCAAAAGCTTGGGAATGCATCCTTTGATTACTATTATTTTCCCAGTTGCTTCCTGCCTCCATTATGTTTTGTTTAGGTTAAAGTACTTTGCATCTCCCAGCACACATTGTTTAGTAGGAGGGGAGAGAAACCTAGCCAGGAACAGGCCAAGGGATAGGGCAAACTGACGCTCAGTTGAGAGTGTGTTTTGAGTGGTGTCCATATAAGCTTCCGCTGTATTTTATTTCTGAAAAGGGCTCACCTTGGACTTTGTTATCAACATCGGCCTTGGAAACACCTAGGACTTGTTAAGGTATTTCAGTTCATTCTTATTTATTATAAGTTGTAGAGTTAATCATGGGATTTACTATTGAAGCATGGCTCTTTCATCAGTATCCAACAGAACCTCCATTTTTCCATAATCTAGTAAGTCTGTCTAACAGAATTCTCTCTGGAGGCCTTAGCAAGCAAAGAAAGGGGGGAGAAATAGTTACATGTCTTTAATTACTATGCTCAGTAGTGGTTTATAACATTTTTAATGGCCACTGTAAAAAATATGTCAAACGTCTATATATGGAAACATAATGTCTACCTACATCAAAAGTAACTAGGAATGTTATTAAATGTTTCAACATTACTATGTGTTAAAAGCAGAAGCGTTTTGACCCTTTCCTAAAAAATCAAATGATATGGATACGGGAAAGCATCAAGGATCTAAAACAATGATTCACAACCAGGGACGATTTTGCCCTCAGGGACCATTCGGGAATATCTGGGGCCATTTTTGATCGTCACAGCTGAAGTGAAGGGGTGCCACTGGCATCCAGTGGACAGAGGCCAGGGCTGCTGCTAAACACCCTGTGACACACAGGACAGCCCCGACCACAAGGAATTACCTGGCCCAACATGTCAGTAGTGTCAAGGATGAGACACTCATTCTCAAGGTACCTTACCATGGGGCTCAAAGTGGCAGAAGGATATGGGGAACTTTTTTTTTTCAGAACCCTCATTCGTGGCCCTCCACAGCTGATCCCTACAGTGTTCGCCATTCCACACCATCATCTACACCCTTTGGCCAGAGCAACCCAGCTGCAGAGTGCAAGAAGGCTCCATCCCATTTTGAACAGTGTTTTATTGCCCTACAACAGGGGTTCCCAACACTGGGAGGGACAAGCCAGAAACAACTTGATGAGTTTTTTCATAACACCGGTTTGCTGAGGGCAGGGGTGCATGCACCCCCAGGCAGGGAGACAGAGAGGTGAACAACCATTGCCCACAGCGCTCCCAGTGCCCCTCCCCGCTGCAGCCCCCCCCCCCCAGTCTTCCAGGACCCAGCAAGGGCACTACATGGATGCCTGGCAGAGCAGGGGCTTTCTCCATTGTTCCAGAAAGCATCTGTTTCCATGACCAGTTGTTAAATATTTCAAATGATATCCCTAGAGAGACAAGGGTAGGCAACAACCCCAGGTGGTTTTGCTGGGCACGCCCAGCCCTGCCCCAGCTGAGAGTCTCAGACGACAGGGGCCAGCTGAAATGTGGTCCTGGCCCCACATGCAAATGAACAAGAATGTGGGTTGAGGCCAGGGCGGTGGCTCAGGCCTGTAATCCTAGCACTCTGGGAGGCCGAGGCGGGCGGATCACTCGAGGTCAGGAGTTCAAGACCAGCCTGAGCAACAACGAGACCCCCGTCTCTACTAAAAATAGAAAGAAATTAATTGGCCAACTAAAAATATATAGAGAAAAAAAATTAGCCGGGCATGGTGGCGCATGCCTGTAGTCCCAGCTACTTGGGAGGCTGAGGCAGCAGGATTGCTTGAGCTCAGGAGTTTGAAGTTGCTGTGAGCTAGGCTGACGCCATGGTGCTCACTCTAGCCTGGGCAACAAAGTGAGACTCTGTCTCAAAAAAAAAAAAAAAAAAGAACGTACATGGGTTGGCTTCTCCAAGGGTAGAAATTAGGCTTCCTTTGTTATGAGGTCAATTGACTGAACTCACTTTTGAGAATTAACAAATATGAAGGAAGAGGACAATTCTTGTCTATGAAATTGTGCTCCAAACAAGTGCAGATGGTCTTATGGCCACACTGCTTCCAGCCAGCCTGATCGGAGGAGCTTTTTTTGACTATAGATATAACACAATCAATTTAGTGAAGCGAGCAATCCTTTTATAAATGAAATTGGCAAGCAAAGGGACACCAACACACATTCCACCAGCACGGACATGCAACATAAATACAAAACAGGATCTGGAGGGAGAAGACTTAGAAGCAGAGAAAGAGCAGTGTGAGCGAGATCCTACTCCTAAGCTGTCATCATCCTACTGAGTTGACCAGGCTAGACACACACAGCAAGTGAATCGGTACAGAGGGATCCACTCCATGACACTCTACCTACTTATATTGAGGCAACGTGTAACTGCAGGGCTGCCTGCTTGAGGAAATGACAGGAAGCCCACAGAGCTCAGCCCTCTTCCATTGTTTAACCTGGACCTACTGAGACAGCTCTCTCCTAAGCCAAGAAGGAAGAAATTCAAGTCTCTAGGAACATTCAGGTTGGTCTCTCCTCCAAAAAGAAATGGAATGGAATGGAATGGAATGGAATGGAATGGAATGGAATGGAATGGAATGGAATGGAATGGACAGTAGAGAACACGGTGCATTGCACATAGTAAAAGCATGCATTCATTCCTGAAACTTACATTTTGGTTGTGTGTGTCTTTGTATGTGTGTGTCAGGTAAGAAGGTAAAATGTACTTACTGAGGGTCATGGTCAAAGAGTTTGAAAGTCATGAGCCCAGATTACAGTAGTTCATTCTTTCTCTCTCTCTCTCTCTCTCTCTCTCTCTCTCTCTCTCTCTCTCATCCTTCTCTTCATCCCTGCCCCACTCCATATGCTTTTATACAGGAAAAATCAAGAGAGAAGATCTATCTATTATAAACAGGTATCTATAGATTCATGAAAATGCTAACCCATACCAAGCTTAGAAAATTCCCATGAAGCCAAGGCATGAAGCTAAGCTGCTCAGGCTGACAATCACAGCTGTGGTTCTCTCTTTGAAGAGGGCTGTGGTTCTCTCTTTGAAGAGGGCTTCAAAGAGAAGGGTTCTCTCTTTGAAGAGTCCTTTGGCTGCTTAGGCCAAAGGACTTCTAGGCTCCTACCCAACTGGCCCTCACCAGAGAACCTGCTGGCTTCTCCCTTTCCTACACCAAGCCCCTGCTGAGACTGCCACCCAGGCCATTTGTCAGTCCCTGAGCAATGCTAGGTAGGGGGTAGGCTTGGGTTAAGCATCACGCACTATATTGTATACATGATCTTACATAATTCTAACAACCTTCTTGAAATATCATCTCCATTGACCAAAAGATGAAACTGAGACTCAGGAAGATAATATAATGCACCCACGTTCTTATGGTTGGGGAAGAAGTGTTGGAGACAGGAAGGAGAGCCAAGTTTCCTGAGTCAGAAGGCCAGGTTTTTTCTTTCTACCACACTGGAAGTCATAGTTCAGAATCTTCAGAGCTAGAGATGGGCACCCAGAAGATTGCTGGAGGAGCCCTTGGCCTCAATGCCTGTTGGGGAGGGAAGAAAGTATAGCCAGGCAGCCGATCCCAAGATCCCATGTAGGGCTCTGGAGCTGAGATAGTCTTGCAAGAGTTGTCCTGCCTTAAGGCAGGGGAACAGGGCCTTCATAAGCCCCTCCTCCCCTAGACAAGTCTTTGGATTCTGCCTGCCCCAGGGAGAGGGCGTGAACCCAGGTGACGTTGCTTTCTTCTGCTGAGAGCAATGGCCAGAGGATTCAGCTGAGGGTTACCAGCTGCCAACACGCCCAGGAGCTGGGGAATGAGTGTCTCGGTCCCACAGGGAGATCTGAACGGAGCCCTATGGCACCTGCCGCATCGACAACACAAGACCCCCGTTAGAAATCCACTCCACGTTTGCCAGCCCAGCTCTCCTGACAAAATCGAATGCTCTGCACATGGAACCAACTGTTTCAGCTCTTACTACTAACTGTGTGATCTTGGATTAGTGACTCCGTCTCTCTGTGCTTCAGTTTCGTCATCTGAAAAAAATGAAAACTATAACCATATCATGGCCGGGCACGGTGGCTCATGTCTGTAATCCTAGCGCTTTGGGAGGCCGAGGTGGGAGGATCGCTTGAGCACAGGAGTTCGAGACCAGCCTGAGCAAGAACGAGACCCTGTCTCTACTATAAATAGAAAGAAATTAGCCAAACAACAAAAAATAGAAAAAATGAGCTAGGCATGGTGGCACATGCCTGTAGTCCCAGCTACTCGGGAGGCTGAGGCAGGAGGATCACTTGAGCCCAGAGTTTGAGGTTGCTGTGAGCTAGGCTGACGCCACGGCACTCTAGCCCAGGCAACAGAGTGAGACTCTGTCTCAAAAAAATAAAAATAAAAAAATAACCATATCGTGGTTAGTTCCTGGCACATAAGCACCTGACAGATGTTTCTTGTTGTTAAAGTTGCTGTTGTTGTACGTTTTGTTTTGCTCCTACTTAACCAGCCTCTTCTTTATACAAAAAGTGCTTTGAAGCTAGATCCCAGCGGACACAGGCTATGGAAATGCCCATGTCTCCCAGGAGCCTCTGTTCAGGACTTTGGCTCAATGTTTATTTCAATCCTACAACTGCTACTGCCACTTCACTTCACTCACTACCACCGAGAGTATGATTCTTTAAGGCAAGCTTCGAGAGACTTCCTTATGAATACTTGAAGCACTACTGGGCTCACTCCAGGACAGTAGGAGTTTAAATAATTCATGAGAGTTCTGCCTGCAATTGACAAGGACAAGGCAAGTTACATAAGAGCAGCCCATCCTGTACATGCCATTATGCGGTCTTTGATAACACAGGCAGCTGGGATGGAATTCAGTAATGCTGAAAAAAAAAAAAAAGAAAAATGCTCCGAAAAAGGCAAGACAAATATTTAAAGGATAGTTTAAGCCCCAAAGGGATGTGAAGATGATAGCCATCAGAGCGATAAAAATAAAAGAGGGTACTACATTTTTTTAGCCTGGTTTGGAAATGGGCCCTTTGAGAACCAGACCCTTTTCATGTTCTAGAAGATATGCTAAACAGAGAGTGGTTTTTCTCCACATAAAGGCCTCGAAGGTTTTTTAATGCTCCTGACAAAATGAATGTTGGATGGTGCTTGATGTTGTCGGATAATGAAGATGTTAGACGTTTCTCTAATGCTGTGAGAAAGCATTGCATTATACAGATAAAAATGGTGGGACTGCACCGGGTCAGTGTAGAAGATAAGATACTGTTGGAAAGGCTGTTGTATGCTCAAAATGCATCCTAGTGGCATAAAGACGAAGATGAGTTTGTCTCCAAAGGCCAGCGTGCTGCAGAATCCAGAATAAGCCAATCACACAACCTATCTGGGCTGCCATATCTTTGCTGTTGCTAAAGTCATGAGGCCAATGCCTACGTTTTCAACATAATCGCCCACTATCCATCCAAACGCAACTATTCAATTTTACCCCCAAAGCCCACATTTTCCCGTCTTCAAACCATAGCTTATTTATCTCTTTCTTCTTAGAGCTCCCTTCCTCTCCATTTTCATCAGGCAAATTCCTCTCCACCCTTTATCGTTCATTTCAAATGTCAGTTTTCAATGAAAGCTTTTCTGAGCCCATCCTCTTCTAACTGTAGACATGACCATTTCATGTAAATTTTAGTAATAACATGATCTGCACCTTCCCTGTGGCCATCATCATAACCTGCTTTGCCTTAAGTTATTTTATTTGTTTATCAACTCTTATTTTTTCCTCTATCTTGTAAGCCTTTTTAAGGCAGAGACTATATCTTAATCCTCCTTACGTTTTCTGCAATACCCACTGTGCCCCATAGTTGAAAATGCTCAATAAAGGTGGCTGAATTTATCGATAGCACTTTTCCTCTGACAGTCTGGGCCTCACTGTTCATCCTTTTGTCATCCCGTATTTCCTCTCTCACCCCTGCTCACCCAAGTCAGCACAATGTGACCTCAGCTATGCCTTGAAAATACCAGAAGAGCAGAGGTTAGAAATGTGACGCTCTGTTTATAAAAGGTTGCCACCCACCCCTGTCTCCTTGGGAGTTACAGGATTCTAGATCCCAAAAGCCCTTTCTATAATATTCAAGTCTGGGGTTAAGTGAGCTGCCCAAGGTCCAATACTGAGTTAAGGGAAGACATAGCACTAAAATCTAATGTGAGTATAAAATCTTTCGTTATTCAATTCTGTTGTCACGGGTAGCGTTAGACTTTTTCTCCTTTTGGGTCTTGAGCTGACTTGTTCCCAAAACATGGTTTTTTTGTTAAAGTATAAGCCTAATCATATGAATCTGCCAAAACAATAATATTTATAAGAAACCTTGGATTTACTTATAAGTTGACTTATACAGCCGGTATGTGCTACCCTCATCCAAAGTTTCAATGATGTGTATTTCAGATTTCAATACAAACAAGCACATACTTCCTCAGGACAAAAATGCTCCGGGTTCCATTGGGGCTATCGAGAACATCCAAAGAAAAATGAAGTTCAAGTAGAAACATTTTGCTGATTTTATTCTCGGCAGAACTCAACCGCAAACCAAAGTCATATAGATGAATAATGCTTCAAATGAAGTGAAAATAATGAATCAATAACATGACTGGCAAACCCTGGGGAATGGATCAGAGTTTTGAAAAATCTTCACAGAAGATTTTCTTCCAGGGAACTATCACAACACCCAAATGCATTTATTAAGGGCTCACTGCGATTTCTAAGGAGTAGAAACTGAGCAAGACCCTTCCTGCTCACTTCCATTTTTTATGTGGTTGGCTGCAACCTCAATATTCCTTTGTACAAGTGTAACCTAAAAACTGTCTTCATTGGGCTAAATGCAGAGATGTTTATGCATATGATTTGTTGATTTTCTAGTTTCCTTATACCCCAAAGTTAAGAAGACCTTATGCCCCAGGACTGTGTCTCGGAACGTGTTTATCAAGTCTCAGCTTCTTTGTGACCATTGTGTGCGTCATTCTCTTCCAGGTGATTATCACATATGTGAACACAGGTGACACGGCTCCACATCCATGATGTAAATAAAGTTTAGTACAAAAGGCCTGGTTGGTCCAAAGGTAGCGAGTTATCTCACTTGGTCATTCACAGTCAGTTACAGATTGGACTCCTGGTTCCACTACTTTCTCCCCTTCTCACTACTGCACTTGACTAGTCTAAGAATAAATAAAGCCTGGTGATTGTATTTGATTATAATAAAGGACATGGAGCTATTTAGCACAGATACCCACAGGCCTACAGAGCCAAAGAGAAGCAAAGGTTATTGTGCAGTAAACTCAGAACCCTGAACATGCAAAATCAAGGAAATTTAGAGAAAGGCATGTTTTTCTTTTCAGACCCCTTTAGATAATGAGAGGTCATATCTAAGGTTTGTTACAGCATAAAAACAACTTTCAGTCAACTGTTAGCCTGAAGAGGTCTTTAAGGAAAAGTCCATACAAAATAGAATGTCAGGGTGTTACATAAAGTATATGAACAAATGTGGATCATAAGGAAAATCTTTCTAGTTTTGAAACAGATGAAAATTGACCATGAAATAATGCAAGTGGTATCAAATAGCAAGATAAGATATAAATTCTGGTTGAAATGGGTATTGTCCATTCAAGGTGGTCTTCTCGGGAGATTATCCATGTCTCAGCCATGCTGCTTTTGTTCCAAAAGTCTCATCCTTGAAAATTCGCTTCAGGGGCACATTCTGCCAAAACCTTAATTGTTTTAGGCTGGGCTTGATTTTGGAAGCAACTGGTAGGAGGGAAATACAGGGTGGGCTGCAGGACCTCCTACTTCCTGGTGTTCGTACCTCATGTGATACTGCCCCCTTGAGTGTGGGTGTGGTCTGGGACTTGCTCGTAGCCCATGCATTCATAATATGGCAAAGACGATGGGATGCACATGAGTACATTACAGAACGCTGCTAGTAGACTTTCTCTCCATCGTTGGCTTTGAGAAACCAAGCAGCCACTTTGGGAAAGTCCACATGGCAAGGAGCTGAGGGTGGCCTGCAGCTGACAGACAGCAAGAAATCGAAGCCCTCAGTCAACAGGATCTCAATGCTGCCAACAGCCCCACGAGCTTGGAAGCAAACCCTTCCCCAGCCAAGCATTCAGATGAAACCCCAGCCCCAGCTGATATCATGTTTCCCCGAAAATAAGACCTACCTATAAAATAAGCCCTAGCAGGATTTCTAAGCATTTGTGCAATAGAAGCCCTACCCTGAAAATACGCCCTAGTGACGAGCGTGGCTGCGCAGCGCATCTGCACAACCCATGCATGTCGTCGCGGAGCAGGAAAGAACACGAGCAGCCCTTCTCATCCGCCCCGTGAGAGCTCTAGTGCTCCACAGGAGAGATCGGGGCCGGTGGTTCTAAAGGAAATAGAGTCGCAAGACATTCAGGATGGAATTCGGGGCTTGGAGAGTGATGATGATGTTCCAGAAGAAGACGACTTCACTCTATTTGAATCAATGTAGATGGTTGTACCGTACTTAAAAAAAAAATAACACATCCCCTGAAAATAAGCCATGGGGTGTCTTCTTGAGGAAAAATAAATATAAGACCCTGTCTCATTTTGGGGGAAACACGGTATTTTGCATGCTTAGGAGGACCTAACTAAGCCATGCCTGTACTGAGCCACAGAAATCGTGAAATAAAAATTGTGTGTTGTTGTGAGCTGTTAAGTTTGTGGTACTATTATTATATAGCAATAGACAACTAATATTCAAATGTTAGCTATCCGAGCCAGGTCTAGACAATATAATTTGTAATATCATATGTAATTTTTTTACCCATGATAGCATTCTTAAATACTTCCTCTTAATTCTTTTTCTTACCTTGCTTTCCCACCTATTTCACCCCTAACAAAATCAAGAATTCTCTTGAGCAGGAGCCACTATCGAGCCTGTGTAATACTTTACAGGCTCAATTAATAGCATCTAGCATTGATAGGACATTTATCATGTGTCAGACACTATAATAAGCACTTTGAATTATTTTATTATTCCACACAATCCTAGAAGGTATAAACTCTTAGATTCCCATTCTAAAAGTGAGGGATCTGAGTTAAATAATTTGCCCAAGGTCAAAAAGTAGTAAACAGCAGAGCTGAGACATTATCTAACTCAAGCAGTCAACTTCCAAAGACCACACGATTAACCTCTTTCCTATAAAGGATGTCAACATGCCTTATCTTGTTCGTTCCAAACAATGACTCCACAAGGTAGCTATTCCAGTGACCAATTTACAGATGAAGACACTGAGGCTTTAAGTGTTTGGGAAAAAAAGTCATTTAACTTGCTGATGATAGAATGGAGACTAAAAGAACCAAAGTCTTGTTGCTATCCTAATCTAGTGCTCGTCCTTCTGCAAAAGCATAAGTCAATTGCTGCTCTGCCGTTCTGAGGCCGACTGTGGCAAGTCTGGTGACCTGAATGAAGCAATATCCAAAAGCAAGGCTCTGAAACTGTTTTGAATAGAAGCATCATCATCCAGACAGAGGTGGGTTCCATTTGGAAAGATAATACTCGTCTCCAAGCAACATTTCCATGTTCATAGAATTATAATTGTATTATTTTGTAATTATCTCTCATAGGCAAACACAAAACTAAGATATTAAATATAAGGTAGGTAAACCCTGTGAAACTTGATTTTCTAAACTATAAAATAAGGAGGGTCGGAAAAGATCACTATTTCCCAAAGCACATCCCAGAGAATTGCTATGCCCACAAGACATTAAAAAGTGTTGGGGGGTGGGGGGGGGGAAGTGGAGGAGTTTTATACAATCGAATAATTTTATGCTGTTTGCACTCTCTGGGAGGTGCATGTTCCAGGTGATCCCATTAAAGGCTCTGAGAAGTCCTGCACTGGAGCAGTCTATGAAGCATAGCTGAGCCCAGTGACTTCAAAACTTTTTAACCATCTGACCTTTTTTTTCCCTAGGAACACTTATTAATGTCTACGAGGGCTCTGATTTCGACTTGGGAAAATTCTATGAATTTACCTCAAGGTTAATTTTCATTTCACAGGAGGTTGAAAATTAAGTTTGACCTATAAAGTGAGTTAGAGGTAGTTTGCTGAAATTATACAGAACAGAGGAGGCAATGGCAAAGCTTCCCCGAGACCACACGTTTTCTCCAGGCTTCCAATCCATCCCTTTCAGCTGCCCATTATCCACTTGTTCTTTCCAAGGCACCTTGAGTGGCTGATTCTGATGAATCTAAGAATATAAAACAACATTTACAGATACTCATTTCCACAGCACAATCTGCTGGTCGCTCCATTTATTCGACCACTGGCTTCATGTAATCACACATTCACCACGCAGGAAAAAAGGAAAAGGGTAAATACATTACATTTCTATTACACAAGTAGTCTGCGAAGTTTCCCCCATGCCGTTTCCTTATTTCAGCTAAAATAACCAGGTCTGAAGGGTGTATTAATCCCACTGACCTTTCTTTGTAGAGCCATGCGGAGGGAATCTCGTCTTTTTTTTTTCTTTTTCTGTTTCTTCCATATTCAAGTATTTTTGGTGGCATTTCCTCCCCCAAGTCAGTTTTGTAGTCTGTAAACTGGAGACAATACAGTGAGGCTTAATGATTCAGTTGGTGTTCCTCTATCAATCCGCAGCCCATACAGCCAACTCATTAGTATCAGATAGAACAAAAAATGCCTTCAGGAAAGTCGTGGGTGCTACTCTCAAGCAGTTCTTTTGATCTGTGAGTCCTGATGGCTCCAGCTCCAACTTTAAGCGTATTATTTAATTTTTCCTATGAGCCTCTGTTTCCTCATTTACTAAATGGACTTAGAAGGGCTCCTATCTTGCAGAACTGTTGAGAGGTGTGTATAAGATAGTGCATGGAAAACACCACTCAATCCGTTTATTCAGAAAAGCATCCAGGCCCCTGGAGCTCTGATTTGAGGGATATTATTACACTTCATTGCGGTACTAAAACATACGGTGGCTTCTGTCTTTCAGATTTTTATAAATGAAGGCACAGAAAAGTCAAGGCGTTTGCTCAAGGTCACTCAGCTAATAGTGGAGAACTGTGGATTTGAACTCGTTTCTTTTTGACTCTTGGGTCTTTCCATTGCACCAGAATGACATGCAACAAAGCGTGAGGAGCATCTCCTTCCTATAGCACGCACTTGGCAAGATGCTGGAGCAAATGGAAATTTGTTTTAATTAAAAAATAAAATAAAAAGGGTTTTATTTGGGTCCTTAGGCAAAACTATGAAGTAAGCAAGACTGATCCTTCCTGCTCACCTCCAGTGAACAGTGTCCTCATCTGGCCCCTCTCAGCCCAGGATTTCCTCACTAGGAAGGACCACCCTACCCAGACAGTGGTCCGTCTTCTATACCAGCTCTATGAGAAGTATCTGCTCCATGAGCTTCTTGTTAGCAGACAGTGATGAAATAAGGAGTTCACACTAAAATACAAACCAGCATGCTGCTTCCTTCAGTGAGAAAGTCTTGATATAAGTTTAAAATAAAAACACCCTGGGAGGCCGAGGCGGAAGGATCGCTCAAGGTCAGGAGTTCAAAACCAGCCTGAGCAAGAGCAAGATCCCGTCTCTACTAAAAATAGAAAGAAATTAATTGGCCAACTAAAAATATATAGACAAAACTAGCCGGGCATGGTGGCACATGCCTGTAGTCCCAGCTACTCGGGAGGCTGAGGCAGGAGGATCGCTTGAGCCCAGGAGTTGGAGGTTGCTGTGAGCTAGGCTGACGCCACGGCACTCTAGCCCGGGCAACAGAGTGAGACTCGATCTCAAAAGTAAATAAATAAATAAATAAAATAAAATGGGTCTATTATAGACGTTCCTTAACCCAGCGAATCATTATGATCTTGGGGATTTGAGGTACCAGTTTCATGCAAAGCTGTGAGAAATATCTATTAAGGAGACAGATGAAAATGTAAGTGCTACTTAAATTACTTCAAATTGACCCATGTGTTTGTGTGTGTGTATATGTGCATGCACACGTGTGTGACCACTGGTGGCGTGATCAGGCATGGCATGGCAGGTGAATCCCGCTCTCCATCAGGTTCTATGGCAAAAGGTTTACATACACCTAATAACAGCCTCACAAAATTAGTACTATGGTTATCACGGCTTTACAGGTGGAGAAAATGCAGCTCAGAGATCCTGAGTGATCTTCCCAAAGTCACACAGCTGCTAGAAAGGAGAACTAGAAGGCAAACCTAAATGTGTCTAATCCCAGAGCCTGAGTTCTTAACCACTACTCTATACCAAGCGTGGAAATTGAGGCAAAGGCCCACTCTGGGCACCTCTGGGGTGTAGGGCCTCACGTTATCTTATGGCTTCTATTTTCTTAGTCCCAGAGCCCTGACACACATTTCTCAGCCATGGAATCTTGCTTCCAGTCCTGAAAAATGGCAAGGAGTCTCCAGGTATAGATTTTGCTCTCAGAAGTCCAGGACTAAGACCCAAAATAGACCGTGGGAGGCTCCGAAGAAAGTGGCCAGGCCAAGAAAAAGCTCAAAGCCGAGTGATCTGGGGACGGTGCAAGAGGTGGACAGGGTTGAGTTGGACAGAAGACTCCAGGGAAACCTGTGCTAACATAGTCTTTTCCCAGCTCAGAGGTTAGAAGAAGGTTCGTTGGAAGGAGTTGCTTCAGCCAGAAGCAGCAAACTCTTGGTATAGTCAGCAACACGTAAATGTTTAAAATCTAGGAAGAAACAGAATGTGATCTGCAGCACATCACTTATTTAAGTTTTAAAAATCTATGACCAAAAAGAAATACGTGTTTTATAAGAACTCATAGTAAAGGAAAAATAGACATCATCCATTCATCATTCATCATTGGAATCGTTGCTGACATGGAAGGAGCAAGAGGGCTGAGGGAAGTCAAAGGGCAGAAATAAGAGTTATTTGTCTTATTTTTACTTTAGTCCAGTTACATGCAAGAGGCCACCCACTTTGCTCAGCAAGACACCATGATCTCTGGCCTGAACAATCACGGCAGCCTCCAACTGCTCTCCCTAAGTCCACCCATTTTCCTGTACAGTCTTCTTGCAGAGGAAATTTGTGAAAACATAAGTCAAATCATGCAAGTCCCCAGCTCAACATCTGCCAAAGACTCCCATCGCAGAGTAAAAGCCAGTGTGATTACAAGGGCAACCCAGGGCCCCATGTGGCCTGGCTCCCATTCTCTTCCTAACCTCACATCCCACCACTCTTCCCTTGGCCTTCTCGCTGCTCCAGGAACCTGCCTCAGGGCCTTTGCACTTCCTATTTCTGCTTCTAGGTTGCACTTCCCCCAGATACTCACTTGGCTCACTCAGGACTCCACTTGAGTGTCACTTATCCATGAGGCATTTCCTGACCACGTTAGTTAAGCTTGCCAGCGCCCACCCCGGCCCTCTCTCTCTTTCTTTTTAACTTCTCCCTCAGATGGTCTTCATTTGACTTCCCTTCTATTCTCAGTCTCCCTCCTATAGAAAGCAAGCTTCAAGAGCACAGGGATTTCTGTCTATTTTGTTCATGGCTATATCCTGAGAACTGGAACAGAGTAGAGTGTGCACTCAATAAAAATATTTGAATCGATTT
Source organism: Mirza zaza (assembly GCA_008750895.1). Lineage (NCBI taxonomy): Eukaryota > Metazoa > Chordata > Mammalia > Primates > Cheirogaleidae > Mirza > Mirza zaza. Next base: position 27,749 of record VSMD01056000.1, read on the forward strand.
TTGTTCAACATAAAAAAAAAAAAACTTCCTATAGAATAATTCATAGGTGAAATGAGATACCTCAGAAGGTAGTGAGCTCCCCTTCCCTGGAGGTGTTCAAGCAGAGGCTGAGTGACCTTTTGGTAAAGATACCAAAGAGAGAATTCAAGCACTAGGTATTTGATTGGACTAGGCATTAACCCAAGTTCCTGCCACTCCTGAAATACCATATTTGTGTGAAACACCACGAAGATGCTAAAACTCTTTGAACTGGACCTACGGAGGTCAGCAAATGCTTTAAAAACCAGGATCATATTTCTAATCTCCTATGTCTAGTGAATTGAGCCTGAGTAGTTTTCAAGGGTTTTTGTTTGGGAGGGGTGTTGTTTTTCATTTCTAATGTAAGTCTTTTAAGCCCCGGGAGTCTATTTGGAAACATTTTTCTCCTGAATACAAAAAAGCAGCACACATCTAATTGCAAATGAGAAATTTCAGGACATGCTAGTGTTATCAAATAACTGTATTATCTGAAAAAAGAAAAAGTCATCATCTCACGTAATTTAAAGTCTTGCCCTTTGCTCCCTTGTGTATATTTTTGCATTAAAAAGGTCTGCTTAAAATTAGTTCAGTTCTTCCCTTTGGGTAAATTTTCAAACAAAAACCTGGGAAGATTAGAAAGAGGATGAGAATGACTGATAGTTGAGATTTCTTCTCTAGAGTCTCTTGACTGCTGTATGATAAGAAAGTTGAAAGAATGCATGGAAAGACCAAAAAGAAGAAAATGCATGGTCTAGGGCAGGCGAGGGCCACATGTGGCCTGCCAGATGTTTTTGCCACCGCTGCCTGTCCTGCTTAGCAGCCGACTTGTCCGGGGCCCGCAGTGCGCATGTGTGGAATGTGCAGCCGCACTCTCCCACGGCCCTCCAACGGTCTGAGGGACAGTGAACTGGCCCCCCGTTTAAACAGTTTGAGGACCCCTGGCCTAGGGTCTGCATAGATTAGTGATGTCACCGTCCTCCAAGGAAGAAAATACTTTGATTATGTGCCTGTATCTTTTACGGTGATAAGAAAATTGCAGGACCCAAGAGACAGAGGCCCATGCTTTACATTCTATTAAACGTGGGCTAAAGTAAGATCTAGATATTTCCTGCACCGACCACCTCCCCCCGCCCCCCCGCTGTCTCCACTGGAAAATGGGATTCTTTCATTGTGTGAGCAGACCAAGGGGTCTTACAGGAAGCCAGATGAAGGGCAAGAGGAGTGGCCCCTGCTCTCTGAAGCTGCGATTATGAAGCCACCTGGAGACTTTTGAGAGCAGATCTGGTGTTCCCTCCCCGTTTACAACTTCCCTCAGCACAGAGCTTGGGGACACACAGGAACGTCCGATTACAACACAACACTTTTATCTTCTTGCAGCAACGTGTACACCTAGTGCTAAAGCTCTTGACTGGGGAAGAAACCGAAATGCACGAGTTCGAGAACAGCCTTTGTTCAGCCAGCAGGCTCAGCACAGCAAGCGTTACAGCTCTCTTCTCATTTTCTGATCTTCTGACCCCCTTCCTTGGTCTCCTCGTGCTTTTATACCCTTGGTAGGACTCAAAAAAGCGTCCAATCAACTACAAGCTTTAACATCCAATCAGCAACAGTGGGATTCAAAAATTACCCAATCAGGATCACGTGATCAGTGGGTGGGCCTGGACAGCAGACTTCTCTGCAGGGGGCCGGCACACCTGCCGGGGCATTCCAGTAGGCAGGCCGGTGGCACTTGGGGCCCCGGTGGCACTTGGGGCCATGGGGAGGCGGCAAGTGGCCTTCCTGGCACCCGAGGTTTTTCGAGTCAATCTCATTCAAGGCCACAAGGGGCAGGTTTCTTCCGGGGCTTTTATAGTCCTTTCTAGACAGAGGAGCTTTGAGTCTGGTCCTTTTCAGACATCACACATTCTCCTCCTGTTGCCAGTGATGTCGTCTATTTCTGGAAAGCGGCCCACAGGTGTGCCATGACTGAGAAGAACAGGTGACAATAATCACCGTGTGTTTGTCCCATTCTCGGCCAGGGTGGGGACACCTCGGGGGTTTTGTTAACGGAATTCCCCATCACTGGGCCGCACGGTTGTCCACAGAGCCACGGCTCCTCTTCATGACATTCCTCCTCGGTGCTCCCACGCCCACCCCGTCTTCCACTCGGGGCGGTTCTTCATTCTGCAGAGCGTGTGCTTTGTTACAGAAATGGAGCACACCAAAAGAAAAGCTTCCCACCGCCATGCAGTAGTAGACTCTGAGCTCATCTACGTGCCTGGCATCGTAATCAGTGCCAAGATGAAGACTGAGCTGGCAGGCACTGGAAAGGGAGCTCACAATCTGTCGGACAGACGAGATTATTGTTATAAAGGAAAATAGAGAGCAACATAAATGGTGCTTCGTGCCATGTAAACAGGAAGTATGCTCGGCGCTAGAGAAGACAAGACTTGTGTGGCTTAACCTGGACTGGGCCTTGAATGACAGAAGAAAGAAACAGAAGCTGGTAGGGGCCGGTCTCTCTGTGAGCCTGGCCAAAGCCGGTTGGATGCCCCACTCTGTCCTCCCTGCTGGCCTCTCTTCCAGAATGTAGCCCCAAGGGTGCAGTGGAGTCCACAAAGAAGCTCTGGGGAATTAAACAGGCCAAATGTTTTGGTCCCACGTCGATGTCCCCCCTACCCCCACCCCAGGAGATTGCTCAACGCTTAGAACCCAATTCTCAGAAAACACAAAATTAAAAAGCTGCAACTAAGTCAACAGATTCCCCCTTTTCTACAGAGAACCAGACGAGTCTGTGCATCTGTTTGTGAACAGTTTTTCTCCAAAGGGGGAATTTTAAGCAGGAAAATATTAGCAAGAAATTTTGGAAGCAGAGATAAGAGCAGGGCAAAAAGGCTTAGTCCCAGAAAAGTATGGAAGGAGTTGGCGCTCAGATCCCAAGGAGAGAGAATGGCGTCTCCAGGTGTGGTACAGCCCCATCCTAGGAGTGGCCCTGACAGTCACTTCTTACAAAAGGCTTAGGTCCACCCCAAGTGCAACCTCCAGGCCCCAGGGGACAGGCCTTGGCTGTATGAGCAAAGACACAGTCCTTAATTCCCCACGTGGAGAATAGGTCAGTCCTACCTACCTCAAAAGAATTTGGATATTGGAAATAATAAAACAAGCATTTAGTACAGAGCCTGGGATAGAAATTACTCACATGGCATTTATTTTTCCAATTGTTAATCAACATAATTTTAATATCACCCTTCCTCCCTATCAAAGTTTTTTCTTTCTTCCTTCCTTCCTTCTCTTTCTTTCTTCCTTCCTTTCTTCCCTCCCTTCCTTCCTTCCTTCCTTCCTTCTTTCCTTCCTTCCTCCCTCCCTTCCTCCCTCTCTCCCTCTCTCTCTCTCTTTCTCTCTTTCTTTCTTTCTTTCTTTCTTTCTTTTCCTTGCTATACTCCAATAACTAGAAAGTTACATACTCAGATCCCCATAGGATTTTCTTCTCCTATTAGAGCTTTGGGTCATCCTGGTTTAATCAGTCCTTTTAAAGAATCACCAGCCATTCTTCTGGCTGACATTTTAATCAGGTTTTCCCAAGAATCCCAAAGGAGGGGAGGAAATGGAATTGCAATGAAAAAAAAAAAAATCCACTTTTCTCTTCATGCCAGTAAATTATAACTCTGCAGCCGCCTCGGAAAAAGAACAAAAGACACGTGGCGGAACATTTTTCTGGCTGGAAAAATTGACAAAGCAGCGGAACCAGATTCTTTGCAGTATTCATGGGGAGTGGAGGGCCAGACAGGGCCAGGGAACAAGTGCGGTTCTACAGAGCGTGTCCTCACAAGCTATTCTAACGCGACATTCAAAGTGCTCACAGGACACATTTGGGATAGAAGAAAAATACCTACTTCTCTGCGCATGTCCTTTAAAATATAGAAAGGGAGGATGCCTTTAAGTACCCAACATAGAAGATAATATTTAAATAATATTTAGGGCTATGTGCTCCCATGACACGTAATATTCGGTTGCTCACAGTATTTTTCCTGGAGAAACTCTTTCTAGCCCTGTGGTCAGGCCTCCCCTGCAGCATTTTCAGTTGGTTCTGGAGATCATTCTAGAATAGATGTCTGTCTTAGGGACATGGGTCTATCTAGCTGCTGCAGTGGAGAACGCAGAGGAGCGGGAGTCAGACAGCCTGGTTTGCATCTTAGCTCACCACTTCTCTACTCTGTGCCCTTGGGCAAGTCACTCAACCTCTCTGAACCCACAGCCTCGTCTGCAAAACAGAGGTGCAATGTTCCCTTCTAGTTCAGGCTGTGTTAGGATGGGGTAGAGCAATGCATGCAAAGAGCTCAGCGCTGGCCGGGCACAGTGGCTCACGCCTGTAATCCTAGCACTCTGGGAGGCCGAGGCGGGAGGATTACTCAAGGTCAGGAGTTTGAAACCAGCCTGAGCAAGAGCAAGACCCCCATCTCTACTAAAAATAGAAAGAAATTAATTGGCCAACTAAAAATATATAGAAAAATTTAGCTGGGTGTGGTGGTGCATGCCTGTAGTCCCAGCTACTCGGGAGGCTGAAGCAGGAGGATCGCTTGAGCCCAGGAGTTGGAGGTTGCTGTGAGCTAGGCTGATGCCACAGCACTCACTCTAGCCCAGGCAACAGAGTGAGACTCTGTCTCAAAAAAAAAGAAGAAAAAAAAAAAGAGCTCAGCGCACTGCCTGGCTCCCATCACCGATGTTTGGAGGAGAGAAGCCCAAGGAGAAAGGGGAAGAGAGAGCAAGAAGGAAGCAAGACCAAGCACGAAGTTGGTGTCTGCCAGCTCCTGTCCTCCTCCTACTCCTCCCTACACCACGTTCATTGCAGTCCCCATTGGAGCTGGAAATCTTAACCAACTAGTAACAACTGCCACTCGTAGGAGTCTGCTGGAGCTGCCATAACAAAGTACAAAGTACCCCACAGTGGGTGGCTTCAATAACAGCAAGGTTCTGTCTCACAGTTCTGCAGGCTTCAAGTCTGAGACCGAGGTGTCTGGAGCACTAGTTCCTTCTGGGGGCTTGAGACAGACTCTGCTCCATGCCCCTCTCCTAGCTCCCTAGCTTCGGGTGGTTTTCTTGGCAATCTTTGGAGTGCCATGCTTATAGATGCATCACTCTGATCTCTGCCTCCATCTGCACATGCCATTCTTCCAATGTGCATGTGTCTGCGTCCAAATTCTTCCTTCCCATAAGGCCAACAGTCATACTGCATTCAGGCCCACCCAAGTGACCTCATCTGGGAACTACACCTGCAACCAACTTTCTTCCAAATAAGGTCTCATTCCCAGGTACTGGGAGTTAGGTCTTCAATGCACAAATCTGGGGGGAGAAAGGGGACACAATTCAATTTGCAGCACCACTTATTAATTAGCCTTGTGACCCTGGGCAAGTCACTTAGCCTTGGTGCCTCAGGTCCTTAGAGCCAGTGCAGGGACCGTAGCAGAGCCGTTGGCATGTCCGCCACGTCCCGTGGGCCTTGTTGTTGTGGTGCTGGCTGCCTGGAACTTCAGTGGCCTGAGGGCTTTCTCTGGCAGCCAAAGTCATTGTACCTGTGCCACCCCAGGCTGGATATCCCAGAAGAATCATATGCACAGGGAGTGTTTTCCCTTAGAGCGTCTCAATGCCCTCAACTTGCCTTTGAGACTCCGACTGCATGACTGATCCTTGGAGAAGCAGCAAAGCATGGTGTTTAAGATTACCAGCTCCGAACTAAACATGCACGGATTCCCAATTCCCACCAAGGTTCTGCTACTTTCTAGAAGTGCAATCTTGGGAATGTTGTTCAGTCTGGCTAAGCCTCAGCTTCCACCTCTAGAAAATGGGCATAATCGTAGTTGTTCTCTGAGGACTGAATAACATAAAGCATGAACAGCCAATACTAAGGGCTCAAGAAAAGTTATTTATGATTCTTACTCATTTATTAATTCTTTTTTAATACAGTAGAGATCGATCCGGTTGTTCCTATGACACTTTTTTCTTCCCCAAGAGCTTCCGGTTGCCATCTCTACTTTGCCTCCCACGTGCCTGCCATGCAGAAGGCACTCAATAAACCCTCCAAATAGTGAATGAATAACTGAATGATGCAGGGAAAATTTAAGCTACTCCTATTCGCTTTTTATATTCTGCTGTTTCCAGAAAGGATTTGAGGAGGTTGAGGAATTGTATGAGTCAGAGTTTATATGTTCTGAAATATGAACCATGCTAGGTAAAACATACAAGCAAAGATTCCAAATAATCCAAGATTGGGAGCATTTTTTTTTTGAGACAGAGTCTCACTCTGTTGCACGGGTTAGAGTGCCGTGGCATCAGCCTAGCTCACAGCAACCAAAGATTCCTGGGCTCAAGAGATCCTTCTGCCTCAGCCTCCTGAGTAGCTGGGACTACAGGCATGCACCACCATGCCCGGCTAATTTTTTTCTGTATATATTTTAGTTGGCCAATTAATTTCTTTCTATTTTTAGTAGAGACGGGGGTCTCGTTTTTGTGCAGGCTGGTTTCGAACTCCTGACCTTGAGCAATCTACCCACCTTGGCCTTCCAGAGTGCTAGGATTACAGGCGTGAGCCACCGTGCCTGGCCAAGGGGAGCCTTAATTAATTAATGCTAACTCTTCCAGTCTGAGCAAAGGCCTCAGGCTAATAGCATTCTGAAATTGCTTAAAAGCCGTTATAGTCTCAAAACCCAGGTACACCAGGAGTCCACTGGGAGCTTTAATGACTTTACACCTGAGCCCTTTTTGTCAGGAAGGAACTCAAGAGACCGTTCACAGACTGAAGCAAGATGGGCAAAAAGCCTCACTCAGCAAATAGCACGCCATTAACTTGGTGTGTGTGGACAATACCCAAGGAGGAAGTAATTGAGTCAATAAAAAAAAATCAGACTGGATAAACAGGCCGAAGTGGGGGTGGGAAGACATGCAAAATTGCTAGTTCCTGAGAAAATTCGAAACGAGACAAGTCGGAATATGTGGGTCACTCTATACGAATATTAAAGTTAGCACAGGCCGGCCGCAGTGGCTCACGCCTGTAATCCTAGCACTCTGGGAGGCCGAGGCAGGCGGATTGTTCAAGGTCAGTAGTTCGAAACCAGCCTGAGCAAGAGTGAGACCCCCATCTCTACTAAAAATACAAAGAAAATAATTGGCCAACTAAAAATACATATAGAAAAAATTAGCTGGGCATGGTGGTGCATGCCTGTAGTCCCAGCTACTCGGGAGGCTGAGGCAGGAGGATCGCTTGAGCCCAGGAGTTTGAGGTTGCTGTGAGCGAGGCTGACGCCACGGCACTCACTCTAGCCTGGGCAACAAAGGGAGACTCTGTTTCAAAAAAAAAAAAAAGTTAGTACACATTGACTAAATGATAACAGTAATATTTAAATGATGTGATGGAATGGTAGTCCTTTAATAAAAATAATGGTAAAATGATATCATGCATTGTATGTTCACTGCACTCTCCTAGGCACTTTGTCTGAGTTGAATCCCTGTTTAATCCTCACAACAGCCCCGAAGGTAGGGTCCATAATCATCTCCATTTCACATTTGAAGGAACTGAGGCACGGAGAGGATACCTGATTTATTTGTCATGTATTATCTCATTTAATCCTCACATCAGTGCTTTGAAGGAGTTACCATTATCTGTTCTCATTTTATAGACAAGAAAACCGAAGCACAGAGAGGTCAATAATCTGGCCAAGGTCATGCATCTAGGAAGTACTAACCCAGAGTTCAGAGCCAGCTGACAGCCCCCAGGCCTGGGACTAACATGCTGGTTGCTACCCGAAATATATTTAGATTCACCTCAAAGAATATCTAGCACGGAATTTGGGTTGTAAATTCATAATAATGAGAGCAAGCACTTACATAGAGCTTCTTATAGGCCAGCAACCATTTTCAGCACTTTTAACACATAACTTATCCTTACAACAGCCCTCTGAGCCATGTAGTATAGTAAACCCATTTTACAGATGAAGAAACTGAGGAAGAGAGTTGAACGGCCTGGGCTGGAGTCACAGCAGTAAATCCTGGAGCCAGAGCTTTTGAATCCAGGTATCTGGGCCCAGAATCTGTGTTTTTGACCACTCTTCTCTCTTGCCTAAGAAGGATGTTTCGATTTGATGTCCCACAATCTGGTGATCAATACTGGCAAAAAAGAAATCAACAACGGTGAATTGCCTTAAAGCCTCGTCTTATCCATCACAGGAGGGTGTTTACGTCATCATTTTCGTTTCAGTGCCAATCGTTTCTTTTAAAACCCATCAGTCTCATCGGGGAAGAAAATTTTCTCGTTCCCAAGAAAAAGGAAAGGTGAGAATGGAAGCCCAGCGCTGTGTGTCAGACTGCAAGGAGATGCAGAGACTGGGCCACCTTGCGTCCAAGCACGCCTGTCATCTCTGTCCCCAACAACAAAGCTGCCTGCCACGCACAGGCATGCTGCCCAGGAGGACCTGGGACCGCAGTTCCACTCCTGTGTCACCACCCCCCGCCTTTGGAGAGCAAGCCGGGCCTGCATATTTTCTGTACCCTGCTGCTTCTTTTCTGCAAATGCTATCTCGAGAAGAGGTTCATACGGGGGTGAAGCAGGGCGACACTGGGCTGCTGAGAACACCTTTCGTAGCTCTGCATAGAGTGCGCATGAGCCTGTCACTGCAGGTGACCGCGAGGCCACCAGGACCCTCCCGAGCTGTGAGCGCCGCGTGCAAACCCTGCAGCTGGCCCTGCAGCCCGGGCTGTGGAGGCCAGTCACCAAAGATCCAACGAAATGGCTGCAAAGAACTAGCCTCCTTTTTTTTTATTATTAATGCTCTAAACTCCAGGCAGGCCAGCTGGGGCTAGGGGCTCGTGCGTGCGCCGGCGGTGACATCTGTCCCACGAGGCGGGGCTTCCGACCCACGCGGTGGCCCGTACTTTTGAGACTCCCCGATGCTCATGGTGGTGACTGTCTGCTACACCTGATAAGAGGAAGGTCTTGGGGGGAACGTGCCTGGGGTCTGCGAGTGGAAGGAGGAGTTCGGGGGTCCGGATTCGGGGAGCCCTGATCGGTGGCCCCATTCTGGCTCCATGCCCACCTCCACACACTCCAGTGACACGGTATTGAAATCACCCAGGAGCTCGATGGCGCAAAGACGCATGTCACCCCATTGGCAGTCGCCTTTGTGATCAGTACATAGGTTTTGTTACTTTGGTTCCTTGCAGAACTGGGCACCCAGCTAATACCAGCTCTCAGCAAATAATATCTGGTGACCCGGGGTAGCCACTCGGGGAGGCAGTCTGGACGGGCAGCACCAGTCCCCGCTAACGTGCAAAAACAAAACAAACTGGGGCTTGTTTCCATGGTCATTCGCTGAAAACTGGTTTCACTGTACTGGGCGTTTGGATATAGATGATCTCATTTTATCCTCACAAGCAACCCTATTATATAAGGGACATAATTCTCCTGATTTTACAGATGAGGCAATGGAGGCCAGGAAGGATTAAGTAACTCGCCCAAGATCTCACAGTTACTTGGTTAGTGGGCTGAGCTGGGATTTGAAACCAGGTGATTTGCCCCCAGCTTCTGCGAAATTGAACACATCCGTCCACATAGCCCCGTAAGATGCACGCTTTGTTTTTGCCATCGGGGGACATTTTTTTCCCTCCCCCACCCCCTGCCTCTTTTCCCCTTAGTGTTCTCTTTTCAGTTAATTTTGCCCAAATAAAACTGGTCGGAAGGTAGAGTACACAGCGTCCTTAGTTCTTGCCCTAAGCCCAAACCCAGATCTTAATAGTCCAGACCAGACCGGATGGGCCTCCATTGCAAAATCTCAGCCCGGATTGGAATTCGGCTCTGCAGTGGCAGGAGAGCCCCCTGGCTGAAGCACAGACGTCGAATGCCACCAGCCCACAGTCCTGCTGACCTGGGGCAAACTCGACCTATAGAAACCATGAGAAGAATAACCCCTGCCCTGCATTTTTCCAGGGTTAATTTCCTTGAAGACTGATGAAGGCCAATGTCCGTGAGCACGCTTGGGACATCACGAAATACTCCTCTCCAGGCCCCTGGGTTAGATTGCTTTTGTGTGCATCCTTTTTTTAATCTAACAAAATGGAATGAGAAAGAAAACCTCCCTCCTCTGAGAAAGAGAGAGACGCTCAGAGACAGAGAAGGGAAAACAAAAAGATCTCTAGAGACAGAAGACAGAGAAAGGCAGAAGAGAGATGGAACAGGGACAAAGAGACAGGAGGGGAAACACAGGTCAGAGGCAGGGGGCAGGGGGGGTAGAGAGAGGGGCAAGGTCAGAGAGAGCCAGTGAGAGAGCCCAAGGCCAAGGCTGAGTTTGTCATCTGTCCCTTTAGATGCAACAAGTAAACTGCCTCCGAGCCTGGGCACAAACCTAACCTTAATAACTTAAATTCGTTCTTCCTCCAACTGGTTGACCTTTAACTTCCTCCTCCCTAGCTGTCCCTCCTTGGGACCATGTCGCTCACCCACATCAACTAATCGCACGAGGACTAGGTGACAGGGGCTCAATTGCTAAAAACCACATTGCCAGTGAAGAAGCTCTTTTGGTTGCACACAGCACCTGCCTTTCGTCCCTGGCTTGGGACTGCCGTTTTCCCTCGCTGGGTCCCCTAGAGTGTCCACCTGCCCAGCATCTTACCCTCATCGCCACCGCCAGCCCCCGAGCAAAGAAGACGTGTCAGCTGTCTTGCTGCACTCAGAACGGGCTCAATCCTGGGCTGTTCCAGGTATATGGGGACAAGAGCCCAAAAGCTCTGGCCAGCGCTCAGGTGAAGTGGAGACTTCTCAAAGAAAACTTTTTTTCTTTTTTAATACTTATACAACATTTCTGACACCAAATCTGTTGGTTTTCCACACCTGGCAATTCTCCAATTCTCTGCAGACACCAACTGTGTGTCCCACTTAATTCTAACTTTTATTTTTTTGAGACAGAAAAAAAAGTGCCTTATGATGGCACAAAAAAAAGTACGAAATGATGATGTAAATATTCTTCTGTGCTAGATAAGATGAGGCTTTAAGCCACTTCACTCTGTTGCCCAGGCTAGAGTGCCGTGGCGTCAGCCTAGCTCACAGCAATCCAACTCCTGGGCTCAAGCAATCCTCCTGCCTCAGCCTCCTGAGTAGCTGGGACTACAGGCATGCGCCACCGTGCCCAACTCATTATTTCTATATATTTTTAGTTGGCCAATTAATTTCTCTCTATTTCTAATAGAGACGGGGTCTCCCTCTTGCTCAGGCTGGTCTCGAACTCCTGATCTTGAGTGATCCGCCCGCCTCGGCCTCTCAGAGTGCTAGGATTGCAGGCGTGAGCCACCACGCCCAGCCCCCTGGAACTTAATTCTGATACTAACTATCCAGAGTCACCAGAGACCCCACAGCGTAAGGGCTCAGTGCTGCAAGATTATCCCCACTTCCCACGCCAGCCTCCAGCCCGGGCCTCCCTTTCTGCTGGCCAAGAAGCTATTAGCTGGAGGTTCCCACCACCCCCTCCTTGGGTTTGGTAATTTGCTAGAATGGCTCACAGAACTCAGGAAGACAGTTTCCATCGCTTTTACTGGTTTATTATAAAGGGTATAAATCAGGCGGGGCACATGGAAGAGATGCATAGAGCAGGGTGTGGGGCAAGATAAGCGTCCTGTCTAGATGCACACGTTCCTGTCACCTCCACTGTGTCCCCAACCTGGAGGCTCTCCAAGCCCTGTTGTTCGGGTCTTTTATGGAGCCTTCATTACATAGGCAGCATTAATTAAATCATTGGTTATTAATAATTAAGTCAACCTCCACCGTCTCTCCCCCTCCCCTGTCTCCAGCTGGGACTGGGACTGTAAGTTCTGAAACTCTAATAGGGTGGTTGGTGCCACAGGCCCCCCAGTCCCCAGCTCCAAAAAGTGGCTTCATTAGCATAAACCCAAATGTGGTCGAAAGGAGCTTATTATGAATAATTATGAATAGATGCTCTTCTACCCCCCCAACCCCTGCCTGATCATTCCAGAATTCCAAGGATTTTAGAAGCTCTGTGCAAGGACCTGGGGGAGAAGACCTAAGACATATTTCTTATGTCACAATGTCACAACTGCCAACCCGCCAGAGGTCCAAGAATGATGAGCCCACTTGTGAGAGATGACAGTGGGGTTCCCTTCTGCTTTAAGCATGAAGGGTGAGGCCGACATTGGTGGTGGGGACCTGAGTCCTTAACCCCTAATCGCCTGGTGACTCTTCCAGCCGCTAAGCCCCTGGCTGACGGGCGGATCGCCTGCAGGACTGCTCGTGCAGGGCACCCTCTGCATGTCCCCTGCTGACACCCTTCTTATAATCTCAGGATAAGAGATTATACTTGTCTCTTGCATTGCAGTTTCCCCGTCACTCTCGTCTGATCCTGTGGCACTACTGTCCTGCTGATAGCAAAGGTGGGTCTCAGAGGGACACACAGGTTGCTGACGGACACTCGTGGAGCACTGGCTGTATACCAGGTCACGTCTGAGGCCGCCCCGCCAGCCACTTCACGTTAGCCTCTGACCCTAGCCGCAAAGTAGTTGTCACTCACTTGCAATCTAGAGACACGAAAACTGAGATTCGATGGGTTTAGGGGCTCCTTCGTGATCAGGTCGTAGCTAGAAAGCCAATGCCCAGAATGAGACTTTGATAGTCACCCCTAAAGGATTTCAGATGTAAATTTGTCTATGAAAGGGAAAAAAAATGATAGTGGGTAAATCAGGTTTGCGCTGCCCAGCAAGAGCTTTAAAAACAAAATTCTGGAGCCTTCTCTTGGTGTGTTGTGAGCAAACGAACAGTTTCTTTGATTTCCCGCATCCCCTCTCTGCACCTTCCAGAAAGTGGGAGCACTGGCTACTTATAGAAGAGGAGTCTAAGACGTTCAAAAGTTACTTGTAGTAGTAGCCTTTACTACAAGTGTCCCGCACAATGGAAATTGCTTTTCTAAGTGAAACTAGACTCGAGTGGTTTGTTTTGCCCTGTTATAGTTGTTCAGTCCGTAGAAGTGTTTGTGTGATTTTCTCAAAGTTCCAGAAACAACCCGAGGAGATAATAAAATACCATCCTCTTTATTGAAGTCTGATATTCGAGAAAGCTGAAGACTGCGGATTGTGGCGTTTGATTGCCCTAAATGAAAATGTTGGAAGATAAAGGATCCCCTTGGCCCTGACTTTAAGGAGCAAACCGTGGCCAGAGGCCACGCAGCCAGTCTAATATATTCTCCCTCTGCTAAATTCCACATTCTACAAAACCTCTG
>VSMD01056004.1:0-10509 GCA_008750895.1 Mirza zaza
CACACACACACACACAGCAGAAGCTTACAGCACAGACCTGCTTTCCTGAACTTAGGAGCAGCCCCACCCTCGAGAGGGAAAGAGGAAATCGCACTCGCTCGCTCTCTCACTCTCTCTCTCACACACACATACACATACACCCCGGACCACTGAAAGTGAGAGGTTTTCAAACTGCCTTGTGAGAAAATCACCCAGGGAACTGAGAAATGCAGATGCCTCCGGCCACTCCGTCTCGGGGCGTCTCGGCTGGGCCGGGAGTGTGCATGTCAGTGCCTGGTCCAGCACGAGCATGAGCCGGGGAGACTCGGTCCCAGGCAGTCAGCGCTGGTCGTAGGCTGGGCTCTGCTCACGTTTGGGTTCTCCGTGCCTGGCCAGGAGCAGGCGCTCAGTGGTGCTTGTTAAAGAAGCACTTTTAATACAGTTTAGGTCCAAACCGTCTAGCAGCGCCAATCTTTCCAGAAAGGTCGTGTCATTCATGTCCCCTCTTTAGCCCCTGCTCTCCTCTGGTGCTGAGACTTGAAGTGCCACCTGCGTGCTCACAGCATTCACCTTCAAGCTGGGCCTGGCCCAGAGCTGCAGCCCACTGTCTGCGGCAGCTCCAAGGGGCATCTAATGAGCATCTCTAGCTTGTCATGCCCCCTACCCCTGCCCCATCAGTGGAGTCCGGGGACCCCCACCTTCCAGGTGTCCCAACCACACAATGAAATGTTATCAAAGGTTTCTCTTTTCCTCACTCCCCTCCTCCAAACCCTCAGAAAGTTCTGCCAACACCCCTACTTCACATTCTTCATGATCTCCCACTGCTCTTAGAATAAAAAGCCAAACTAAGGGCTTGCCTGGGCCTTGCTCAACTACCCCGGCCTGCTCTCTATGTTCCAGTCCACTGGCCTTGACTAGGATCCTCCACAAACCAAACTTGATCCTGCCTCAGGGCCTTTGCACTTGCTATCCCCTCCCCAAGAAAGCAAACTCCTCATTACCTGGCTGCCTCATTCCTTTTCAAGTCTCGGCTCCATCCGTCAGCCTCTCCATTCACCCATGACATTACTTTTAATTCCTTTTTAGCACATATATTTATATGAAATCATCTTGTTCCTTTTTCTCTTTTTTAAGTTTTTGAGGAATAACACGTTCTGTAAAGTGCACAGATCTTATGTTTACAGATTGAGAAACTTTTATATTACAAAGTTCCTGTGTAAACCTCACCTAGGTCAACAGAAAGCCTGGGGCTCCCTCGGGCCTCATCCCAGTGCCCCCCCCCCCAAAGTACTATTTCTGTCTTCTGTCACCATAGATTCATCTGAACTTCAAATAAATGGACTCATACGATATGAACGCTCACATCTGGCTTCTTTCACTCAACACCCTGTGAGATTTGCCCATGTTGTTGCGTGTAGCAGTTGCTCATCCCTTTCTACTGCTGGACAGTGTCCAGCTGCATGAACGTGCCCTGGTGTGCCCGTTCTCTCACCATTTTGTCCGTTTATTTATCCACAGCCATTGGGCTGTCTCCAGGTTTGGGCTTTTATGACTATAGCTTCTATGAACATTCTTACATACGTCTTTTTGTGGCGACAGGCACTAATTCCTCTTGGTTACGTATGCAAAGATAGAATCGATAGGTTAGACGGTTCGCTTCTGAGATCCTGCCAAGCCGTTTTCCCAAAGTGCTTGTTCCAATTTACAGTCTCGCCGCCAGCAAGAGAATTCCAGTTGCTCCACATCCTCACACTACCTGGCACTGCCAGCCTTTTTATTTCTAGTCATTCTGATAGGTATGTGCTGATGTCTTATTGTGGTTTTAATTTGCATTTCCACTGATAAAACTGAACACCTTTCCATATTCTTTTGACCACAGGAATATCCACTTTTGTGAAGGGTCTGCTCGATTTTTTGGCCTATATATTAGGGTGGCTTATCTTTTTATTTTTAGGAGTTGTTTTTAATTATCACCAATAAAAATCCTTTGTCATGGCCGAGCACTATGGCTCACACCTGTAATCCTAGCACTCTGGGAGGCCGAGGCGGGCGGATAGCTCGAGGTCAGGAGTTTGAAACCAGCCTGAGCAAGAGCGAGACCCCATCTCTACTATAAATAGAAAGAAAATTGGCCGACTAATATATATAGAAAAAATTACCCAGGCATGGTGGCACACGCCTATAGTCCCAGCTACTCGGGAGGCTGAGGCAGTAGGATCACTTGAGCCCAGGAGTTTGAGGTTGCTGTGACCTAGGCTGATGCCATGGCACTCACTCTAGCCTGGGCAGCAAAGTGAGACTCTGTCTCAAAAAAAAAAAAAAAAAATCCTTTGTCAGATATATGTAATGGTGCCTTCAGATGAAGTGTTTTGTTTTGGTTTTTTGTTTTTTGTCTGTCTCCACCCTGTGACTGTAAGTTCTAAGGTACTTCACCAATGCACTCCCAGAATCTAGCACCACGCCTAGACCGCAGCAAGAACTTAACATTTCAATCCAGTTAGTTGGGGCTTCTGAAATAGATTTAACACTGAGTATTTTCTCACTTGTTCAGTCAATCATTGGTTTGCTCTCAGCCCCACCATCCTCTCCTTTCTGTGCCCTGAGATGTAATGTGTCGTCACGGAGGGTCAGATTCCATCACACTCCTGACATTTCCTTGACGGCTGACTTCCTATTAGGCCCTGCCAGGGGGAGGGGAGCAGGGGTGACTCTTTCCACTTCAGATTTCTGACAATGTCTTGGGTGGCAGCAGCAGCACTGGCTAAACTAATGTCAGTGACAAAAGGTCAGGTGGTGGCCGCTGCAGGGGCAGCCGCAGGGGGCTGGAAGTATAGGCTCCCGGATCCCCCTCAAGCCGCCAAGCTGAGTCCAGGAGCCTTAGCGGATGGTGTTCTGGCCTCCAGTAATTTCTGCTCCTCAGCCCATCATGGTGTCCATTTCCTAGTTAGCCACTAATTTTTGGGCAACCTTTCCTTTTTTCTTTTGCATCTTCAGTCCTGTAAACATCATTGTAACAAATTCCTGTCTTAAATCTCTCTGTTTGAAATACCTTGAGTGGTCTCTATTTCTTGGTCAGACTCTGACCAGTACAGTATTGCTTCCTGGAATGGTCCCAGAAAACAGACCCTCAGGGATCTGTTTCTGGCTTGGTTCGCCACTCTGAGCTTGAATGAACATTGTCAGTGGAAAATGAGTTGCTGGCAATATATGGCATGCCACACATTGAGACTTGTGGTTGGTTAGCATGAAGTGTCTATTGAAGACAAGGTTTAAAGGACTAAGTGGATGCCACACTTGATGTTTTTGGTGGTGATTATGATCAAAAGTATAGCGAACTGGCTAATTTTTACTGCATTAGGTGCTCACAGAAAGAAAATGACAATTACACAATGATAGTTGTGGGAAAAAAAAGAAAAAAGAAAATGACAAGCTCAGGGCTTAAATTCTAAGGCCAGGGCATGATCAGAGAACTAGAGCATTTCTATAGCAGTCTATTAAAAGTATCTTTTCTTGTAGCAACAGAACATAATTGGCTACAAATCAGTACTAAAATTTAATTGTGCATGTTGTAGAATTCCAAGGTTAAGTTGAATTCATAGCCTTGCCTATTCTTTGTAGGTGAGATTTAAGGCACTGATTGGGAAGGAGTGAGATCTTGAGATTTGGAATGGGGATATTTGAACAGATCAAACAAATCTGAGAATATTCCACCCACAAATCCTCAGGCTTCCCTTGCAGAAGCAGCAGGCACTTCTTCTCTGTTCTTGTCTGAATAATAACCTCACCTGTTAGGTTCCCTTGCAAGAGATTGCCTGTTCTCAAGACCCACTGTGACAACCTCTCCCAGTCTCCATGTCCATAACCAGAGCAAGATATCAGCATTTCCAGGGAGAACAAACACAAAGTCTGACTTAGGAGGAAGTACATACAAACTAACACTATTGTTAATTTATGCTAGCAAGAAATTAGTAACTAAGGATAAAGATATAAGATAATGCCGATTTGTATTAATAACGTGGTGTAGGAATAAATTCTAAGGTGTGAGACTAAATGGACAGGATGTGAATATGACATTCGATGAGGCCACATTGATAGGGGTGTGCTTAGTGGAGAGATTCTGCATTCAACATTTCAGCTCAAGCATCTAGGAGTTGCTCTAACAGTTTGGTTGGGTGGGTGACCAAAACCTAGGCTCAACAGCAACCTAGACACATTGACATTGAGAAGCCTGACTTAACGAAGAGGAGGGAAGCCAAAGGCTTGGGAAGAAGGGAATGTTGCGGTGGATTTATCTTAGGTAATTCACCAACCCCAATAAGTTCTTGGTAGATCCCTAAGTATACTTTCTTCACTGAGGCATTGAGAAATGCATTGGTTAGGCGAAGAGCAGCATCTTTAAAAAGACACCGTGGTGTCTGTTCTCTGTAGGCAAGGGCTGATGATGGGATCACTGATTTCAGTGTGATTCTGAAGTAGCAGAGGCCAAGTGGCTGCACTGAACTGCTGGAGACAAGGCGGGTGCAAACACTGCCATGGATGGTATCCTAGGATTGAGCAAATAAGGGAATATTGAGGATAAGGGGAGCCAGGTTTCTCACTATTAGACAAGGGAACTACAAACATGGAAAGGAGAAAGATTAGAATGGATCCTGTGATGTTGTAAACAACTTGTGGCACATATAAATATGTAGATATAAAAATATGTTATCTGTACATATATATACATAAACTCTCTGTGAACACAATCTAGAAGCAATGACAGCCCAGTAGCTATGAGCACACCCAATACCCAGATTATGATTTCTAGACACCATTCCCCACTAAAAGGAACCAGGGCTCCTTGGGAAAATGGTTAATTCCATAACTGAGAAAGGAAAAGTAGATGATGAGCCTAGAATATCTCAGGCCAAAGTAAAAAAAGAATGAGGGAGATACGGCAAAAGAACACAGAAGCCAGCTCCGAATGGACAATTTGTTTAAGAAAAATAGTATCAGATTATGGCTGATATATCATGGGTATGCATGTATGTTTGCATAAACATTCTGCTATCTTCCTTGTAGCAGAATGTTGACTAATAAGTATAAAAAGAATGCTTGGCAAACACCTTCGTAATAGCTGTTCAAGTAAGAACCATCAATGAAGGCTGGGCATGGTGGCTGATGCCATAATCCTAGCACTTTCGGAGGCCAAGGCCAGAGGATCGCTTGAGCCAAGAGTTTGAGACCAGCTTGGGCAATGGGGAGGCTCCATCTCTACATAAAATAAACAAACTAAAAAAATTAACCAGACATGGTGGTCTGCACCTGTAGTCCCAGCTACTCAGGAGGCTGAGGCAGGAGGATCACTTGAGCCCAGGAGTTGGAGGCTGCAGTGAGCTATATCGACACCAATATAGCGAGCTCTAGCCTGAGCAACTGAGCCAAACCCTGTCTTAAAAAAAAAAAAATCATCAATGGATGCTGAAACTAGTAGGTTTGATGAGGAAATGGATATTTACATAGTCTCAAAATGTCTCCCATAAAGAGAAAAATCATTACTGTACAGTGGAGAAACCTGGCAGATGCCATCTAAACCAAGTAATTAAAGTTAACATCACCAGTAATGGTTCAAACTGACATCGTGTGTCTCCTGATACGATGAACTGAGAACATCACTTCTGTACTATTCCTGATAAAATCACATAATCACAATCAAATCATGAGAAACCATCAGACAAATCCAAGTTGAGGGCATTCTGAGAAATTGTCCTCCGCCCTTAAAAACATCAGGGTTTAAGATTAAGACAGACTGAGGAATTGTTCCAGAGACTCAAGAAACATGACGATTAAATGCAAAAAGTTATCATGGATGATATCATGCACCTTTCTGTTTTTCCTTATAAAAGATATTAGTGGAACAACTGGTAAAATATGAAGCCTGGATATTGAGTATTGTATTGATTTCCTAATTTTGATAACTGTACTGTGGTTATGTAAGAGAATGCCCTTGTTTTAAAGAAACACACCCTGAAGTGTTTAAGAATAAGGGACATAATGTATACAACTTATTCTCAAATAGCTCATAAAAAATGTTTATCTTGAGAGTATAGTTGAGAGAAAATGGATATGGTAAAATGGTAACAATTACAGACCTTGGGTGAAGGTTACGTGGAAGTCCTTTGTACTTACTGTTGCAACTTTTAAGTTTGAAATAAATTCAAAATAATAAGCCTCCCTCCCTATCAAAAAAAATCACAATTTTTCAATGACTAATTGAATAACAGATCCAGGCAATGATCATAAGGGAATGTTAAAACTGCTGCATACAAGAGCAATAGGACTTTTATAATGGATAATCAACCTGATAGCAACAGAACTCTGACATAAGTAAAAATGGGACCAGATAACACTGCCTACCATGTGACTATGACACAGCAGGAAAGGACACCAGGCCACCAATATTCTTGCAGGGGGTGCGGCAGGGAGACCCTTTATTTAAGTCAATTCTCTAGATCTGACTAGTAATTTATAGAAAAATGCAGGGGATATGAAGAAATTCACATAAGGAAACTCTCTGCTAAATTTTAGAATATGGACTGTTCTGTGAATAAATAATCCAGTTTTTCAACCTTTTTTTTCTTGATGGGGAACTATTAAGACTAAAAGCGACTTAAAATACATCAATTACATGCAATAAACATCATTTTGATTTTTTTTTTTTTTTGAGACAGAGTCTCACTTTATTGCCCAGGCTAGAGTGAGTGCCGTGGCGTCAGCCTAGCTCACAGCAACCTCAAACTCCTGGGCTCAAGCAATCCTGTTGCCTCAGCCTCCCAAGTAGCTGGGACTACAGGCATGCGCCACCATGCCCGGCTAATTTTTTCTATATATATTTTAGTTGACCAATTAATTTCTTTCTATTTATAGTAGAGATGGGGTCTCGCTCTTGCTCAGGCTGGTCTCGAACTCCTGAGCTCAAACGATCCGCCTACCTCGGCCTCCCAGAGAGCTACGATTACAGGCGTGAGCCACCGCGCCCGGCCATCATTTTGATTTTGATTCAAACTTTGTAAAAAGACACTTTTGAGAAGATCTGAGAAAAGTCATCTACGGACTGTGTGTTGTTAATGTGATAAGGAATTGTGGGGTGTTTTTAAGGTATCCTTCTGTTACCATGCACGTTAAGATACTTAGGAGTGACATATCTAGAATTTGTTTTAAAATATTCTAGGCTGGGTGTGGTGGCTCATCCCTGTAATCCTAGCACTCTGGGAGGCCAAGGCGGGAGGATTGCTCGAGGTCAGGAGATCAAGACAAGCCTGAGCAAAAGCAAAACTCTGCCTCTACTAAAAATAGAAAGAAATTAATTGGTCAACTAAAATCATATAGAAAAAAATTAGCCGGGGATGGTGGTGCGACCCAGCTACTTGGGAGGCTGAGGCAGGATTGTTTGAGCCCAGGAGTTTGAGGCTACCGTGAGCTAGGCTAACACTACGGCACTCTAGCCCAGGCAACAGAGTGAGACTTTCTTTCTTTCATTCATTCATTCATTTATTCATTCACTCACTCACTCACTCACTCATGAATGAATGAATAAAATATTCTAAGGGAAAAAAGGTGGGCTAAATACACCAACATGGGCAAAACGTCAACAGTTGTGGAAGCTGGGTTATTTTAGGTATGAGTTTGTTACACTAATCTCTACATGTTTGAATTTTTCTCTACATGTTTGAAAGATAAAAACTGAACTTTGGAAGAAACTTACTGGAGATGACAGCAACCCAATGATCTCAGGACTGCTAAAGATGCAGACCCCTCAGGGATGAAGGTTCAGGTCACCCAGCAGATGAGGGGCTGACAGAGGGCTAATGAATTTGGAATAAGATATTAAACCAATCTCACTCACAGCCTCAGGACCAGGTACAGAAACAAGACCTGTAGCAGCTATGTATATTTTATTCCTTCTTCTAAACACATACATATTTGTAGATAAGTTTTCTCTACTTTCCCTTATTGATTTATATATAATTTATTTTTAGAAAATAGAAGAGAGGTGAGACTGTAAGTGAACTAGTAGCAGCACCTAGAAATGGGCATAAAGACTGATGGATGGGACCAGTGGACTCAAGCGTTAGCAGTTTCCCTACCATTATTAATCTTTCAGTAACCTTACCTTCCATTCTGCCCTCAACGCTTCCAACACTGATTCTTTTCTTCCTCTTTTTTTTTTTTTTCATTTCTTTTGATTATCTAAGGTGAGTTCTGTCTCATGATGGGACCCTGACCTGTTTAAGGCTCCATTTCACGTTACCAAAGTCAGAAAATCCAGGTAGGTGATTCTGTCCGCCTATACAAGCCTCACCATGCTTGCATTTCAACCTGGATTCTCCTTCAGTAACACTGCAAAGGTCACTTGTTATGCACGGCCAAGGTGCCAAGTGGCAGCAGTCACTGCTGCACATGTGACGCACACTCACACACTAGGTTAGAGCTAAAGGAAACATCCCAGGCCAGGCTGCTAGGTGTGCCTCAGGCCATCCATTTAGAATCACTTAGAGGGACTCAATCAAGATGGCAGATGAGAAACACCGCCAGACAGAGGGTCTCTGCAAAATAGAATCACTTAGAGATCTTAAAAATAATTTCCAATGGGGCCTCACCCAGATTAGAAACCCTGGGACAGGGGTCCTCAAACTTTTTAAACAGGGGGCCAGTTCACTGTCCCTCAGACCGTTGGAGAGTGTGCACTGTGGGCCTGGTATGAGTTGGCTGCTAAGCAGGACAGGCAGTGGTGGCAAAAACACCTGGAAGGGCAGATAAATGTGCTAGGTGGCCCGCAGGCCGTAGTTTGAGGACGCCTGCCCTGGGACATAGAGCTTGGAGATTCATTTTTATTCCAAGTTCTTCAGATGATCTGGGCCAACCCCTTATCTGACAGGCAAGGAAACTGACACCCAGAGACAGGACAGGAAGGGCTGGTTAATAATGAGGCTGGCACTAACATGCAGCCTCCTGGAACCCACACCACATTACTCCCTGAGGGTTACTTCTCTGCACTAATTTTAAGACGTCTAAGAAGGTGGTTACCTTGATTTAATATGCCCAGGTCCCTGAGCCACCATGGGGCACATTGGACTGCTGACCTCCAATTTCACTTGAGAAATAACTATCTTAAGTCATTGTTACTTTGTCTTCTGTTACATGCAACCAAACCTAATACCAACCTACTGACCATTTCTCATGCTAAAAAAGGAATTCAAAGGAAAAAGCAATTTGCTGCCAAGGAAACTAATCTACCATGTCTACATTTGGGGGCAACAAGTAAACAACCCTTAAGAAATAGTATCTCTGCTTCTTATGACCACTTGGATAGAACTGGGTGTCCAGGTGACTGTGAGTTCCACCCCCATGACATAATCACTATGCCAGTGAAAAGACGGGTGCAAGGACAGCTTCCGGGTTCCAGAGCAGCTACTAGGGAAAGAAGCCACTTCTCTTCTTTCCCAGCATCTATGTGTTGTTTCTCCCATATGATGAACCTTAGCTATGGTTGTTACTTCAGCTGCAGAACATTCCCATTAATTTCTGGAGGGAAACCCTCCCTCTGAAGGCTTTCGGCTCCCCGTTCAGAACTAGCACTACCAACAGCTACATAGGTCCATTGTTCTCAGGGGACCTAACAACATCTATAAAATGAGTATCACACATCTGGCTGTTTCAAGGTTCCCAGACTCTCCAAGGTCCCAGGAGGTAATACAGCTTCCTCACCAGGAATTGACTGAACTCAACCAGGACCACGCCACTCTCCAGAGTTGGGTTTTTGTTGCTGTTGTTCTAAGGAACCCATCAGCTATAAGGCCAACTTCCATTTGGAATACGCTCTGGGTGCACCTTACTCTTTAAAATGTACATGCCTGTTGTTCTCTTGATGAAGCTCTACTTCACATTTGGAAGCACAGTATAGAAATGTTCATTTCAAAAGACCATTTCTGGCCGGGCATAGTGGCTCATGCCTGTAATCCTAGCACTCTGGGAGGCTGAGGCGGGCAGATTGTTTGAGCTCAGGAGTTCAAGATCAGCCTGAGTAAGAGCGAGACCCCATCTCTACTGAAAAAATAGAAAGGAATTAGCTGGACAACTAAAATATATGGTGGTGCATGCCTGTAGTCCCAGCTACTCAGGAGGCTAAGGCAGGAGGATCACTTGAATCCAGCCAGGAGTTTTTTGTTTTTTGTTTTTTTTTTTTGAGACAGAGTCTCACTTTGCTGCCCAGGCTAGAGTGAGTGCCGTGGCGTCAGCCTAGCTCACAGCAACCTCAAACTCCTGGGCTCAAGCAATCCTGCTGCCTCAGCCTCCCAAGCAACTGGGACTACAGGCATGCGCCACCATGCCTGGCTAATTTTTTTCTATATATATTAGTTGGCCAATTAATTTCTTTCTATTTATAGTAGAGATGGGGTCTCGCTCTTGCTCAGGCTGGTCTCGAACTCCTGAGCTCAAAGGATCCGCCCACCTCAGCCTCCCAGAGAGCTAGGATTACAGGCGTGAGCC
>VSMD01056011.1:0-20142 GCA_008750895.1 Mirza zaza
CTTATAAACCTTGACCTCTGCAATCCTGTTTTCTCTATTTCTCTTTTATGTTCTCTTTATTCCACTTTGTGGCTCTGCTTAACTTCTCTCCTTTTTGCCATGGTCTCAAATTCCCCCTCCTGTTGGGATAAAAACAATAAGACTCCTTGTTATTGCGAGGCAGTATGGGGTCCCGGTGAAGAGAGTGGACTTTAGAGCAAGAATGATGAGTTTACGCCCTGGGCCAGCAATCTACTAGCTGTGTGACATGGGACAAGTTACTTGTGGGCTATGCCTCAGTTTCTTCACCTGAGAAGTGTTGATGTTAATAGTACCTATATTAAATTTCTTATGTTGAAAGACCTAGAATGATTTTCATTTTTATGGTTGGACACACACTGAACTATCTGACTGGGAAAGAACTGTTATGGGAGCCACATACATGGCAGAAATGGACAGAGACAGCATACCACCGGGTGTGTGTGTGTGTGTGTGTGTGTGCGCGCACACATGCGCACGTGCATTTTTCTATTAAACAGTGAGAGTCTTTCCACTATGACCTAAGCTTATATATTTTTGGCTCTCTAGGCTTTTGTATCATGACTGACATGGCAGGTAAGTGTTTACTGACATTAAATTATGGCAAGGATTAAATTAGATAATATATTCTGTGCCTAGAACAGTACGTGGCACTGGCCATGTTTGATGATGAAGCTATTATGATTATTAACCATTATTTATGTCCCATAAGGCTCTGTACTTTCCTGTTAAATCAGTTATTATGTTGTCTTATCATTATATTTTTGTGTATTCAGCACTTTAATTAAACTATGAGCTAGTAAAGGCCAGGAGACTGGGGTGGACTGTCAAATGTTGAAGTCCTAACCTCCAGTATCTCTAAATGTAGCTGTATTTGGAGATATGGCCTTTAGAGATGCAATTAAGTTAAAATGAAGCTGTTAGAGTAGGCCCTAATCTAATCTGACTGGTTTCCTTATAAGAAGAAGAAATTAGGATTCACAGAGAGATGCCAGGATTGTGTGCACACAGAGAAAAAGCCATGAGATGAGGCAGCAAGAGGGCTGACATTTGTAAGTGAAGGAGAGGGGGCCTCGGAAGAAACTAGCCCTGCAGACACCTTGATCTTGGACTTCCAGCCTCCAGAACTGAGAAAATAAAATTCCATTGTTTAAGCCACACAGTCTGTTGTATTTTGTTATGACAGCCCTAGCAAACGCATACAGGGACTATGTATTTATTCACTCATGCAACAAATAGTTAAGGGGCATCTATTATATGCCAAGCCTTGATCTGTGTAACAGGGTATAGAGTGCTGGGAAAACAAAGAAAGAAAAAGGGCTGCTGCTCTCCAGAAGCTTGTAGTCTAATGGGAGAGACTGACAATCAAAAGATGATGTAAGTCATTGTGGTAGGAGCAAGGAAGAAGGAGTCCCCATGTTCTGAGAGTGCATGAAGCTGAGGGTGGGTGGGGGAGAGAAAGGCACGTTCTAGTGTAGGCGTTATTTTATTCCAGGCGCTATCACAATGCTGTGCTAACAGCCAGTAATCTGTAAATGTTTGTCAGCTTTTGTTGAAGGCTACACTCTCTCAGTTGTCTATGTGGGTGAACATGGCTTCTTAGCACTCAAGGAAAGAGAGCCCAAGCACAGACTCTGCTTAAGCGTTGCCTGTTTTCAGGCCTCATGAAGCTGGGGCAGCGGAAAGACTGATGGATGGAGGAGGAAGAGGAAGTGGGTTCTCACCTCAGCCCCACCACAAGCTGCTGGTGACCTGCTGCAACACCCTTCCCCTGTCTGGCCCTCCATTTCCTCATCTTCAAAGATGAAGCTGTCGGAGTAGTGCATCTCTAAGATCCCTTCCGGCTCTGTGATGTCTTTCCTGAAATCTAGTTCATGAAAAACTAATTTTGGAAGGAGGAAGGAAGGGACAGAAAGAGGGAGAAGAAAGAGGTAGAAAGAGGAACATCCGCAGGCAAGAGCAGAAAAGGAGGAAGGAAGAAAGGATAAGCTAAGGAACTTGATTGGCAGGTGGGGCCCTGCCTGGGGTCGTAGACTTTCCTGGGTTCTCCCTTTGCAGTCCCTGGAGCAGCAGGGCTCCTGGTGGGCTGACAGCAGCCTGTGGGCTCAGCGGCCCAGATCCTGGCTGCACCAGGCTGTGCAAACCTGGGCAAGTTATTTCACCTCTCAAGTTATTTGCCACAGCTTGATCACCTGCGTAATGGGGGCAATAATATCCACGTACAGGGATGTTGTGTGGATCAAATTTGAAAGTAGGTGGTGAGGTTAGAGATGGTGGAAGTAAAATGGGAATGGCTCTTGTAAACATCAAACTGCTGATGTGGATGGATCCACACTTTACAGAGCCATCAGTACGCCACTCTCTCCCAAACCACACACACACTTATTCGCACAAATGCAGTCATGCACTGCATAATGACATTTTGGTCAACAACAGATTACGATGGAGATGAAAAATCCCTGTTGCCTAGTGACATCTTGATGATCCTTACCTTGTCCAGATCCCTAAGTGCAGCTCCCCGGCCGAATCCAGTCGCCACAGAACAAATCTCTTTATTAAAAGGATTTGTTCTGTAAAATTTGGATTCAGTCAAAAGGCCTCACTCAAGGGTCCAGAAGGTCACTTATGGCCCCAAGGCTGCAGGTCGCCCCCCCTGGATGTGTGTGATTGTCTTAATTTGTAACAAAAAAAAGCTTAAAAAGTTTTAAAAGATTAAAAATACAAAAAAAGTTTATAGAATAAGGATATAGAGAAGATATTTTTGTACAGCTGTACCATGTGGTTGTGTTTTAAGCTAAGCGTTATTACCGAAGAGTCAAAAAGTGTTAAAAAGTGAATAAAGTAAAAAAGTTACAGTAAGCAAACGTTAATGTATTATTGAGCAAAGAAAAATATTTTTAGTAAGCCTAGTGTAGCCTGAATGTGCAACGTTTATAAAGTCTACAGTAGTGTATGGTTATATCCTAGGCCTTCACATTCACTCACCACTCACTGACACACCTGGAGAAACTTCCAGTCCTGCAAGCTCCATGTATGGTAAGTATCCTATAAATACCTACCAGTTTTTATCTTTTATTCCATATTTTTACTGTGCCTTTTCTATGTTTAGATATACTGAACGACACAAATACTTACCATCGTGTTACGGTTGCCTACAGTATTCAGTACAGTAGCATGCTGTACCAGTGTGTAGCCCAGAAGCAATAGACCATAGCATATAGTCGAGGCATGTAGTAGGCTGTACCATGTAGGTTTGTGTAAGTACATTCTGTGACGTGTGCACAATGTATCCCTGTCATTAAGTGGTGCTTGACTGTAACTGAAAAAATGTGCCACTAAACAATAGTTACCCTTACCACCTGCAAGCCCCTCATTACTTTCTATCTGTTATATTATAGTGCATATAAAATATTATAGCTGCAACTTGTTGAATTAATTTCGTGGTTCACTTATAAGTCACATCCCTTCATCTGAAAAATGACGATCGCAAGCAGCAGTTTCCAGCATGGGTTGCAGGTCCCTCACGGAGCACAAAAGACAACTTACTGAGATAAAGGAAAAATAATAAAACAACTAGTTTGTATTGTTTTTCTTTCATTCTGGTTAAATGTTTGTTTTTGTATATGTTTTAAAATAGACATAGTATGCTATTACAGTACTATGTGTATATTCTGCACATAATACAAATACACATATTAAGGGTGTGTGAACAAAGGTTTACCGATGGGGGTGCATCTTTGGAAAAGTTTGGAGTCTAGGATGTAGGGTAATGCAATTAAGTGAGCTTAATAATTGGACAATCAACTACAGTGTTTCTTTAATAGATTTATCTAAAACAATATAATTCGAATCTCTTTTAACTTGGTCACTGTAGCCTGAAACTCATGATGCAGCAAGATCTCAGTTCATCTGCATGGAAATTACTCTGGCCCAAGGTGTGAAGAGCTTGGCTGGGTCTTTTGGGATGCTGGACAAGACAGCACCCCCTCGAGTTTCTGTTTCTTTCTTAAAGTGAGGGAGGTACAGCTTTAAGAAACAATGGTGATATAGCACCTCTTGTATATTCCTGGATGCAGCTGAAACCCATTCCACTAAGTGAAGTATCTCAAGAATGGAAAAACCAGCATCACATGTACTCACCAGCAAATTGGTATTAACGGATCAACACCTAAGTGGACATATAGGAGTAACATTTATCGGGTGTCGGGAGGGTGGGAGGTGGGAGGAGGGGATAGGTATATACAACCACAATGAGTAAGATGTGCAGCGTTTGGGGGATGGGCATACTTGAAGCTCCTACTAGAGGGAGAAGGGGGGCATGGGCAATATATGTAACCTAAACACTTGTACCCCCGTAATACACTAAAATAAAATTAAAAAAATAAAGTGAGGGAGGTATGTAATTATGTCTTTCAGTTCACTAAAATGATATGTCTATGAGTATTTGGAGCCTCTCAATTTTTCCACCCCTGAGTATTAATTTCAACCACAAAAATGTTCATGGGGTAAGAGTCTGCATTAGGTGTGATTGGGACCTGTCTCCAATTCTGCCATCACGATGGCTTATCTTTCAATCAGGATGTATTAGAGACACAACCCTCCACTTACCACAAATCTTTGATTTAATAATTAGGTCATCGACGGAAAGAAATCACAGACAACATACAAAATTAAGGGTGGGTCTGTTGATATTTCTTGGAAAGAAAGTAATGTCATTTACCCAACTACTCACAGAGAGGCACCTTTACCACAAGTATCTCAAAAGCCAAATTCTATTAGAATGTTTGGTACAGAAAGTAAATCAAGTAGAAAAAAATTATCAGTGTCCAACAATAGGCAAATGCATAATTTTCATAAATGCAGATGAAATACTCTGCAGCACTTAAAATAGCATTTAAAAGCATTATTTTATAACATGTAGAAGTACAATATGGTAAGTAGAAAAAAAGCAAGATACAAACCATAATTTATCATAATCTCAATTTTATTAGATGTAAATTATATATCATATATACATGTACAAAAAGAAAAAAAAGACCTGGAAAAAAGAAATATTCTAAAATGTTAACAGAAGTCATATCCAGAAAGAGGAACTATGGGTGACTTTTATTTGCTTCTTTATACTATCCTGCATTTTCAAATTTCCTGCAATTATGTATTCAGTTTTTGGTTTGTTTAGATATTCAGCAAATATTTCCTAGGCACCAGCTAGGAACCAATTGTGTTCTAGACTTTGGAAATAGAGACAAATCCCAGCCCTCCTGCAGCTTACCCTCTAGCGAGTGGACACAGACAATTAACAAGAACAATGAATAAAAAAGCAGTGAGGCAGATGGTGGCGTCCAATCAGGGCGATGGGGAAGGGTGACAAGGGTAGTGCATCAACCTTGCATGTATGGTCTGGAGGGAAGCCCTAAGGAGGTGCTCTTTGAGACTGAATGACACAAAAAAGCCTGAAGATCTGGGGGCAGGCTCTTCCCCTCTGCAGAAATGGCAAGGCTTACGCTCAGTGTGTTCACACGGCAGAGAGAAGGCTGGGGTAGCTGCAGCACAGTGTACCAGGAGCACGAGCTGAGGTCGCAGGGACCTGACCACATGGCATCACTGGCCCGGGAAGAAGTCACAGAAAGATTTCCCGTGGGGAGTGACAAGATCATATGCCCCTTCGAAAGCTGACTCTTGGTGCAGAGGTTCCTGGAAGTGGAGGCAGAGCGGAAGTGGGGAGATGTATTTAGGGAATACTTAAAAAAAAAAAATTTGCCAACTCTGTGACCTGTTTCCACAACTGTAAAATGGGCACTTTGGCAAGGTCAACAATTTCTAAGCTACATCCAGTACTTAAAAAACAAAAACATTGTTATTTCTGTGTGCACTTCTCTTTCTAAAAGCATGTAAGTGTCTTGGACACAGAGGCCAAGTCTCATCCCTCTCTGTTCCCACCACACTGCCTAGCACTTTATAGGCGCAAATAAATGAGCATGCTGTGTGCCTGCGTCTGTTCGGGGGTGTTCTTAGTTCTTGGCGTGAGGTTCCACAGTGTCCTTTGCCAACTCGCCTGCTTAGGACCTTATCATCCTAAAAGCCAGGGAGCCACTGAAAGCTTTTCAGCAAAGGCTGGCTTCCGTGTTCTAGAAAGTTCACTCAGGCAGTAATGAAGAGGGGGTTCGGAGCCGGCCGGGAGTGGCAGCAGGGAGCTAGAAAGGCACTTGGTTTTATTAGAGAATCCCCCTGGGACAGGAGATTCGAGAGAGCCCACCTGCAAAGGCAGAGACTTCCAGTGCGGAAGCTCTTGATGTGCACAAAACCCACGCCACGGTGCGCTCTCAGACACCGGGATATGAGAAAGTGCTAGTCTCTGCTTATTTATAGTTGAGGGAAGCGAGGCACAAAGAGACAAAGTGACTCATGTGCCGAGGATTTCTGACTTCAGGGCCTCCTCTCAGCTAATGGGAAAAGCAGACTCCACGGAGGGAGTCATCTGGGGTTTTGCTGTGCCGAAGTGGAAAGGCGCACGGAGGTGGGGGGTCGGGGTGGGGGGACAAATATTCTTGGCAGGAACCATGACAAATGCTCCGATACCTTAATTTTGACACTCTCATAATCCAAGAAGGGCTGAAGTTGGCTGTCGAGCTTGAGTTATGAAACCAGAGCAGATCAAACAAAAGAAAGAAGCAAAACTTGAGTCAGCCAGATGATAATCCGTGCAGAGAACATGCAAATGCAGACAGATCAGAGACGCTTTCCCAAGAGACGCAGAGCTTGGGGATCCTGTACCAAACCCCTTCCATCAAAGACGGGGAGGCAGAGGCGGGGAGGGAAACAAGCGTCCCACCCCCACCCCCGGAGCTAGAACTCAAGCTTTGAGACTCAAAGCCAGTTCTCCCCATGGCCTGTCAGGGTTCATCTCACTCCCTCACAACTAATCCTGGATCTAACTATTTCCTTGCAAGATTATGGACGGGCACTAGAGCAAGAGTACACAGTGATGTCAGACATCTTGTGCATGCTGCGTGTTGCTGTGTACATACACACACATGTTGCTTTAGGTTTGGTGAGGTCCTTCCTTCACTGTGGACTAATGGCATTACCGAATACCTGTATTTACTGCCCAATTCAAAGGCACAGCTCACGGGACCCCAAACAACCGAAATCCAACTGCTTCATGTCAGACAAGGCCTGGAGTCTGGAACGGATGAGCTTGCAGAGTTACTTAAACCAAGAGCTGAAGCAACCTGTCCCCAATCCCAGTGCTCTTTCTAGATGGCAGGAAGGAAAACTATGCTCTTGAGTACATGTACACTAGTTTCTGTTCTCAAGCATGTATTATCAAAAGGTAAGTGTTAGAGATCTAGACAATTTCCCGCTTATTACTTTGGCTGGGGCCTGAAACATTGGCACACGAATTCGTGAATTTCTAAAGAAGTCTTTTTTTAACTTCTTTAAATGTTTGCTACCATGCTGATGATAACAATCACAGCCATCCATTAGATAAACAGTCACTGAATGTCCACTATGTACTGGGCACTCTGCTGGGTCCTTTATGTACTTTTAACCTCTTCTAATTTTTGTAATGCTATTGTGCAGGTTTCACCATTCCCTTTTTTTCCCCCTAGAGGGAAATAAAATTCAGAGGGGCTAAGAAACCTTCTCTAAGTCACAGACTCTGGAAGGGGCAGAGTTGGGATTTGATTCTTCTGTTGGATTCCACTAAGCTGTGGATCTTGTGCTCTACCGGTACATGGACATCGTATGGGGCGGTGTCTTTATTCCAGAGGAGTGGGGGCTGGGCTTTTCTGGACCTTCTGCTCTTCTGGGCTGCTGAGCTCTGCTCTGACCTCTAGGTTACTTCTGAGGTTTATGAGCCTCTCCTAGAGACTCAGCATGGGGGACCCAAGGTAGCTGGGCCAAGCTATAAAAAGGACCTGATCAGAGCAAAGATAATTCACTTTTGGGGACTAATCTAGATGAGAAAGAAAAAAAAAAAACATACTAAGGGTGGATAAAGGAGAGGTGGACTTAGGCTGTAAGAATTTCCTCCACTGTTCCTGATGGCATTCTGCTTCTGTTCCTCCCCAACCCTCACCCTGAGACAGGGTCTCGCCCCGTCACCCAGGCTGGAGTGCAGTGGTGTGATCATAGCTCACTGCAGCCTCAAACTCTTGGGCTCAAGTGATTTTTCCCACCTCAGCCTCTCAAGTAGCTGGGACAACAGGCATGCACTTCTATACCCAGATAATTTTTTAAAAAGCTTTTTGTAGAGATGGAATCTCACTATGTTGCCCAGGTCTCAAACACCTGGCCTCAAGAGAGTCTCTCACCTCAGCCTCCCAAAGTGCTGGGAGCCATTGCACCCAGCCCCATTTCTGTTTTAATGTCTACAGGAACAGAAAGCTCATTACCTTTCAGATTATTCTAATTGTTAGAAAGGTCTAGTCTTCATGTTGACTCATAATCTACCTCTAGGCTGTGTCCATGCCTTGGGTCCAAATCTGCCCTTTGGTTTACAAAGAGCAAGTATACTACCTCCCTACCCAACCGCATTCCAGATTTTTGAAGATAACTTTCATTTTTTTTTTTTTTACCAGTATTCCCCAAAGTGTGCTGAGCATAATAAGTTTGCATAATGTTACTAGGTGTCCTTATAAAACAAACATACCAAACCAAACAGACAAAAAGCCATAAATAGCATTCTGTGGGCAAGCCAGGTTAAACCAGGTCAACCAGGTATGTTTCCTGCAAGACTTCTCACAACTTTTACGACACTACCGTATCGTATGAACTCTACAAGGGAAATACTGGCTGTGTAATGTTTCCCAAACTTTGAATCTCCCTGACTTTTGACCTCAAAATCTTTTTCTCCAAGTGTACCTTTTACTATTTTCTAATGTATCATTGGAAACGGTGTTTGAGAAATACTTCCCTATACAAATCTAAGTCTTTACTGTTGTTTCTAAGCTAAAAAGCCAGGCTCCTCCCAGCTACTCATTTTGAAACATAATTTTTAGTTTTTTTCACAGTCTTCCCTATGGTTCTCTACTAGAGCTTTCAGATTAAAATATAGGATGCCTAGTTAAATTTAATTTTCAGATAAACAAAGAGTCACTTTTTGTATAGATATGTCCCATGCAATAGTTGGGACATATTTATCTGAAAAAAGTATTCATTGCCTATCAGAAATTCAAGTTTAACTGGGTGTCCTGTATTTTTCTTTGCTAAATCTGGCAGCCCTAAAATGGCTCCAAATGCCCTTTTCCCTTGAAAAATGAGATTCTCAGAAGTGGACACAACACTCCAGGGGTAGACCAGGGCTGAGACATTGAGAACCTTTGGAGCCACCTTCAACTCTGTTTTCCCTGAGGCATTTTCAAAAGGAAGATAATTGTACTTTCCAGCTGGTTAGAGGCAAGCTCAAGGCTGACAGATACCAGATCGCTTTCTGAATATACTGGCAAAGTCCAGAAGCCAATTTCCCATCCCTCACCCTGTTGATAAGCGTATTTAAGTTTCCCTGAATGTTAGTCTTAGGGAACAAGATCCAAATGCTATTCATAATTCCCTTTTCATTGCCTGTCTTCTCCAATAGACGATAAGAAACTTAAAGGCAAGGACAAACCATGTCTACATTGGTCACTACTACCTGATAGCTAGCATAGGTTCTAGCATATATATATGCTCATGGATTTTTTTAATGAATGAATGAATGAATGAGTCACAACATGGCTTGGAAAGCTAAGTAAACCAGATGAGCTGATGCCCAGAGAAGAGATTGCCAGCAGACTCTTTCCTCATGGTTAGGATACGTCCTCTACCCCTAGCTCGCCCAAACCCATAGTACCCTGTTCACCTGCGCCAAAGGCAATTCTGTTGGAAGACGTGTGTGCAAAACAGGAACATCTAATTGCTACGACTAAAATAAAACATTTTGACCAAACACAAGCTGTTTGCAAGAAGTTGAATTACTTCCCAGAGCTTGCAATTTTTACCGAGGTGTGGAACTTGGCCCTTGAAACAGTCTGGGCCGTAGCCAGTGGGTGTGGAATTGGGGCAAATCACACTGGATCTTCCCACAGAAACATCTTGATCCAAGAGGAATTAGGCAAAGTGAACAAGAACAGCCTCAGAAGAGCCTGAGGGGCCAGCAGGACAGGTATGGGAAGCAGGACATATGATCCCTAGCTTGGACTTGGTGATGGTGCATTTGGAGACAGGCACAAGGGCCACGGGGAAAGGTATAGAGCTTTTGCTCTAAGTCGAAGCTGATAGAGCTTGCCACTGCCCACTCCCAGCGTGAGCGCACCCAAGCCTGGGGGCTTGCCAATATTGAAAGTGTTCTAGGGACTGTCCCTGGAGCAGTCAGTTACTTATCTGTAGCTGTGGCTTCTGATCTGCAGAGTGTTAACCCTGACTTTGTAAGATAAAAGTGCATCAGATGTAGGAGATAAAGAGGACCAAAGAGTCTTCTCATGCTATACATAGAAACAATTAATTGTTAACCATTATTAACATTTAATATTTTTATCTGGCCAGCTTTCTGATTCACTGCAGATGTTACATTACTTTTTTATTGTTCATATGTATCAGTTCATTGATACTCTAGATTCAATGTTCATAAGCATTAGGGTTTCCACTAACTTGAAGTTTCTACTTAAAATCATTTCTTTTACTGTTAAGCCAAAGATTATTGTAAAAGGGAGAGTTTTAGACTTTTAATTACAAAACAAACCTTCCTTAGCCACTTTTTTCTCTCTAAATAATGGTAATAACCAACAACTGTATAATTCTTATGTATGTGTTGGGCACTGTGCTAAGATTTCTTATATGTTACTTCTTTAATGCTCACAAAAACTCAATATAATAGGTACTGCTATTAAAATATTATACATTTGAAAATCTAAAAAAAAAAAAGAATTTCCGCAGAAAGACCTTCCTCTGAGAGATCCCATCTAGGTGAGTCTGAGAGACCAATAGGCTCTACAGGAAAGCTTCAGAGAGAATGGAAGCAGAGAACATGTACTTGAGGTCACCTGAGAGTCTAACCTGTCTAGCCCAGACACCAGAGATTGCAGTGGTTGCTTGGTTGATTGAGCGATTGATTAACTAAGGTTTTTATTTGCCATGCTAGAAAGAGAAGTGTATATTGAACTCACCAATGCACTGGTCATTGTTGACATTTAAGTGATGGAAGATTAGCTAGAAGAGGGAATTATAGGTGTAAAGTCGTCTCAGTAGTAGTAGCACAAATGCTCAAGCATCTTTGCAATTATGGGAAGTAGACTATAAATAGAGTATCAACTAAGGAGAAACATACACCGAAGCGAGCCCATTTCTTTTTTCTTTTTAAGATGGGGCATATCTGAGTATCCATCCACATTGATAAGAAAGATCCGGATCCATAGATCACTTGCTAATACCACCTTGTGACAACAGGCGTACATTTTGCAGTTATCTTCCCTCGTGCTAGGTATTCAGATGAAAAAAAATTATTTGCTAGGTGAAAATGGGTATACTAATGAGCTTTATTTGCAATTATTTCCTTGCTTCTGGGTTTCAATACATTTGTGGGTTTGTTAGACATTTGCTTTTGCTATTGCAAATATTCTGTGTGAGTTCTTTGCTTTTGTACAGTGAGTTCACAGTGTTTTTATTCCTGTTTCTAATTGCATTCTGTCAAACAAAAGAATTGGAGTTTTTCACCACCTTTGCTGTTTACTGTTTAGTTATTTTATGTATATATAAGGATATTGGGGGAATGTATGAAAGTTTATTTATTCTCTGTGGTCAAATCCATCTGTCAGTCATATCGTGCTCCCCTCATTACTTTATAAATGTACGAAGTTCTTCTGCATTATTTGAGTAAATATAAATTGCCTTTTATACATTTAAAAAATACATCAGAAATCAGAGAATATAATGAAAAAGCCCTGGGTCTTAGGAGGGTAGCAGAGTGTAGTAAAACTTGCGTTGTTTTCTGCGTATGAGCACGAAGACCTGAATTCAAGGTCCAACCCTGCCGTACGTTAGAGCCATGTGCTTAGGCAAGTCTTTTAACCTCAGCCTTTGTATCTCTGAAATGAGAACAAGCATGCTGACCTTGGAGTTGTTGTGGGGATCAGACAAGATGCCAAATATTGAGCTGGGCATGGTGGTGCACACCTGTAGTCGCAGCTACTTGGGGAGTTGAGGTGGGAGGATTGCTTGAGCCCAGGAGTTTGAGACTCCATCCCTAAAATTAATAATGAAAAAGGATGGCAGATATAAAAACTTTCTGTAAACTTCTAAATGCTGTTCACCATGATAAGTTGTTATTACACAGTGTCCCCTTGAGTGCTATGGTCTCCAGCAGCTTGATGGATCTGGTCATTTGCCACCACGACAGCATAAAAGAGCACCCAGCAGGGGGAAATGCAGTGTGTCCCTTATACAGTCTGAAGCAAAATGAAAAGGTCTTCACCTTTACAATATAGAATTCCTTTTAATTATGGAAGAAGACATTTTCTAACCTCATGTTGGAAAACATAAAATCTCAGTGGGTAGAAATATTTAAAATAACAAAAAACCCTCGGAGAACATCTTTAAAGCCCAATACGTAATGCTTTAGGTGAGCCTTTAATTCGGCATGAATGTTTCTGTTGGTCTCCTTGAAGCCTGTCACTGGCTCTGGCCAAGGCCCCTTGCTGCGGTGCTGGTAAACAGGAGCAAAATGTACACAAGGAGAGTTCTATTTCATTGGAGGGAAATAATTCAGAGAGTTGTGTCTGATAAATTAGTTGCTACTTCCTTTTCTGTGAGATGCTACACCCACTGGAGGAAAATTCGCTAATGTGTAAACATGTGTGTGTGTGTGTGTGTGTGTATGTGTTTTCTGGGCCAAGGCAACAAGGAACACAGACGGACATCTTGCCTTCAATAGGCTTTCCCACCCAGCTTTGTCTGCGTGTCTGTGTCTTCCTCCCGTGTTACGTTTCCTGCAGTGGTTGCTTATGGGATACACTACTTCTAGTCCCACCCTGGCCCCCACCAGGACCTGAAGACCTGAGCTTTCCCCTGTGGTTATGTTTACTTCTCGGTTATTGCCAACTGTATGCAAAGAGTACTCCAGGCCCTTGGAGCTGGGCAGAGGCTCTGCTTACAACTCTAAGAGGGCACAAGGCAATCTTTGTGCAACCTGACCCACCCATCCTCCACTCCTTGGCCGAGGCCAAGAATACTCAATGGTCATGTTCTGGAAGTAGTCCCACCTTGTCACTAGGTGCTCCGAGCCAAGGGGAGGGGGAGCAGGGCTGGTGGCATATGCATGAGGGCAAGCAGGAAAAGACCAGAGCAAGCTCCGAAGCAGAGGGCTCCTGTCGCATATACCACTTCCCTAGGCCCCTGCACCACCCTTCCCCAAAGACTGACTCAGTCAGGCCTGGTAGTACCCAGGGAGAAGGGTGTTCCCCGCCTCCCAATGCCCACTGGGTTTATAAATGCTGTGCGTATAAATACACAGGGGTATGTTCCGAGAGGCAGAGTTTGTGAGTGAATAATTACATGTAAATATGCATTTCTAAGAAAACACCCACACATGTAAATCTGAGCCCTCATGTGTGCACGTATCTATGTGAGAATGCTTTTGGATGAGAAAGGCACATCTTCAGAGACAGGCTCTCAAAATACAAACTGATGTGCAAATATATCAGTGGCTTCTAAATGCTCTTAGGATAAAGACCTGAGTCCTTAATACAGCCTAAAAAGGCCTTCAGAGTGTGTCCCCTGCCTGCCACCTGCACTGCCATTCTGCAGGCCGCTATGCCCTCCCTCTTTCTGCACACCAGCTACACTGACCTTCACTCAGTCTTTCTTATGCATGAGGTTTCCTATCCCCACAGGACATTTGCACATGCTTTTCTCCCCAAGCAGCATGTTCTTCCCTCTTTTTTTCTAGGAATTAGCTAGTCATCTTTCAGCTATCAGCTGAAACTTTACTTCTTTGTGGGAACAATTTACTGCCCTCTCAGGATTAGTTAGATTCCCTCGAGACACCCTGTGTCTCCTTCATAGCACCTACCACAGTTACCATTTTGTATGCATTTTAAAAACTTATCTCTTCCATTGCATGCAAACTTAGTGAGGTCAAAGATAAATTATTTTTGTTCTCTTGCTCATCTTCAGCAGGTAACAAGTCCTGGCACATAATGAGAGTTCAATAGACATGGATTGAATTAAGGGGGTGTATGTACTTAATAGGGAGAGGGGTCAGCATAGGAATCTGTGTGTATTTATGTATCAGTGTGGCCGTGATTACATGACATGGCACGTTCGCTCACTTACAGCACACAAAAGCATGCTTAGGAATCCCCACTCCTGTATATAGCTAAGAGAAAATGTTTAGGTCTGAGTATTTCTGTGTGTTGCATGTATGCACATATTCACGTGGCTGTATACACAGGAGAACCTAGCTGTGTACCTGTCTGTGTGAAAATGCATGTGTATGCATTTGTGTTGGTGCGGGTGTAGGCGTCAATGTAAAAGTCTCTCTGTGTGTGTTTATTTGGGTGTGTATGTCTGTAGATGTAGGGGTTATAAGTGTGAGTCATATTGTTCTCTGCAGCTGGGCGGGTCCCCCTTCAGGTTTCTAAGTAGGAGGGTTTATGTACATGAGGCAAATTGATTCATATAGACATCTTCGAATGATTGGACTTAACCCAAGGCAGGGTGTTGTGAGGGAAGGAGCACTGGACTAGGAGCCCATCACTGGGGCAAGATTCTTTTTTCTTCCTGGGCTACCACCTCTCCATCTACATGTGGATGGTCGGGGACTAGGTGACAACGATGCTACAGAAGGGTGTGATGGCACAGAGGCGTGTCATGACAAAACACATTTTTAATTAAGTGTCAAGTGGCTTGAGGCATTTGTTGTCATCTTCCTCTTTTATGGTAATGTCTCATCATTTACAAATTGTTTTCTTCTACATTATTTTATAACACATGGAACTTAGGATTCCATTTATTTGACAGAATGGATATTTGTATGAATATATGCAGCCCAACAGAGCCAGTTTTTACACGACTATGCTTAGCGCTCTAGAGCAGGAAGGGGAGAGGAAGACTCGGGGATCTCCAGGGCCCCAAACTGTAATCCCTGGAGCACCTGCTTCACAAGCCTCTGGGGAAGTTGTGGCAAAACACAGATTTCTGGCTCCCAATCACAGCCCCGTTAGAGCAGGGTGGGTTTCGGGACTGTGATTTTTTTTTTTTTCAGAAGTTTGCCTAAATTATTTTTGTGCTCTGTAAGGCTTGGGACCCACTACAATAAAATAAAATGGTCTTAAGAAACTCACACCTAAACTGATACCATTAGCCCTTCCATGATTCTATAAAAAGGGATTTCTAAGACTGGCACCCTGCTGTCCTTGAGGTTAAAAATGAAGCAAGAAACAAAGCGTGAATATTCGTAAGCAACACTGTGAGAGCAGACTTATTGTTGCAATACACATCAGGAGAACTGTGAGTACCTCTCAAAAAAATTGCCAGGGTTGTTGTCTGCAATATTTAGAAATATCTAAAGGGATTTTTTTTTTATATATAAAGAGAAAAACTAGGAGGTACAATAGAGACAGAGCTGGATAATGAAGGAAAATCCTCAGACAAACGCAGCTGCAGGTTCTGGGCACTTGCCTTAGGTGGCAAAATCGACGCAGTGTGGTAGAAAAGAAAGCAGGAGTTCCCTGGGGTTCCACTTTTGCTTTGTCATGGGTGTTGCCGTTATGATTTTTAAAACTGTTTTCTCTTCCTGGATAAATGAACACATTTAGAAACTTCAGTCTTCCCCTCACAGCACTGGAAAAAATATTAACGAAACAAGTCAGAAGAGGCTGTCCTCTCTTGCGTCCTGCTTTACTTTGCCAGGTGACTCCACTGCTTTGAGCCTGGGTTTTGCAGCCAGTGCACCAACGAGTTAATAGGCTCTGCATGGCCTGTCTTGCCCTCGTATTCCCTAATGAGAAACTTCAGGTGTTGACACAGACCTGGGCAGAGGGAAAGAGAAAAGCACCCAATTTCCAGATGTCAAGGGCTCCCTCACCCGAAAGCGGTGCTTTGACTCAGCCCAAACCAATGTGTTGTCACCAGGCGCCTCCCTCCGCCCTCCCACCTGGCAGGGGCAGCTCACTCAAACTGTGCCTGAACAATAAATAGTGAAAGACGGCGATGCCGACTCTACGTGCAATCTGGTTTCCTAGTCTATACTTAGTCACGACCTTCCTAATAATAGACGGCATGGGCTTGCCCCGTAGTTTCAAGGGTCAGAGATTAATCAGCCCCTTCTGAAAAGGATCCCTGGAGCATTAGAACAAAATACGCCCATTCAAACTTTCTTCTCATAATCTTCTCCCTCTTACTCTCTCCCCTATCCTCAACAGGGGAAAGACAGACGTCCCATTCTAGTGGCAAAACACACAGGCTCTGGTTCAGAACACCCAGGTTTCCAGTGGGTTGTGTGATCTTGGGCAACTTAATTAACTTCCTCAAGTCTCAGTGTCCTTGTTTATAAAATGACGACAAACATAACAGCACGTAAGTAATAGCGCTATTTGGTAGAGTTGCTGTGAGTCCTAAATAGGACCACGCACAGCAATCGCCGAATGCAGTGCGAGGCTGCAGCTTGCAGGAAGCGTTCTGTAGCTACAGCATCGCTATTATCGCAAGAGGTGCATTGGAATAGGAACCTATTGTTGCCCTTTTCGAATAGCAGGTATTGGTCACTATGTGACCTGAATAGGCTTATTTTAACGCAAGTCAACAGGCTGGGTTGGCGGCCTTTAACAATGCAGAAAGAACTCTGTCCTGGGAGTTCAGTGGTTAGTTCCCCATGCTCTGAAAGCAGAGTAGAGCCCAGGTACAGAAAGCGTGCTTTCTACAAGGCATGTATGGAAACATCTTTTTCATCCACCACCAAGGGTGAGGCATTCTGTTTAATTTGCAAAGTTTATACCTTCGTAATCTTGTTTCTCAACATGTGGCCCATGGAGCAAGTATGTTGGAAGAAGCCAGGGAACTTACTAAAATTCAGATTCTTGGGCCCCAACTCAGACCTCCAGATTCAGACTCCCTAGGAGCGGTGATTCTTTTGCAGCCTAATGTTTGAGAACTGCTGACCACTCTGTATTAGCAGGCCAGTGGGCCAGCAGGAATTATAATATTTGGATCACAGCATACAGAAAAATATATATATTCAAGGGAGCATTTGTGAAAGTATTAGCAGTGGATCCAAAACAGTATGAATAATTTAATTCTATTTTTATTTAAAATATATTTATACATATCTGTATAGCCATGCTTAGAATAAAGACTGGAAGCATATACATCATCACATTTAACAATGGCTATCTCTAGGTAGTAACATTATGTGTGATTTATTTCATTTTGTACTTTCATATCCTTTTTTTTTTTCTGAAACTGGGTCTTGCTCTATCTACCAGATTGGAGTACAGTGATACAATCATAGCTCACAGCAACCTCAAACTCCTGGGCTCAACCAATCCTCCTGCTGCAGCCTCCAAAGTAGCTGGGACTACAAGTGTGTGGCACCATGCCCAGCTATTTTTTTAATTTGTTGTAGAGACAGGGTCTCACTATGTTGCCCAGGCTGGTCTCAGACTCCTGGCCTCAAACTCAAGTGATTCTCATGCCTCAGCCTCCCAAAGTGCTGGGATTACAGGCATGAGCCACAGTGCGAAGCCCTTTCATATACTTCTAAATATTCTATAACAAGTACGTACTATCATTCTAAAGAAAAGAAATGTGCTTTAAAATAAAAGCAGTGTAGTCAGATGTGTGAAACTGAAGACTTCCTGAAATCTTACAGAATTTTAGAGAAAGAAGGAAACAGAGGGCTCATGTTAATCAAAGTATCTCTCTTCAGAGATGATGAAACAGGTATAGAGAAGGGAAGTGGCCTTCCTGAGGTTACTCAGACTAGCCGTGGCCACCACAGACCCCAGATCTCCAGGCTTTGGGGCCAGGAGGCTTTGAAGTGCTCCGGTGCTGGCCGGGGACTTGCCTGCCTTCCTTCCCGCCCTGTTAGGGTGACGGAAAGATCACAGGAAGTGCAATGATTCTGAGGGTGGAGAAGGATGTAATAGCCTTTGCAGAGAAAACTTTGCAGCTTTCATTATTTTCTCTCTGGGAGTTAGTAGGTCATTTGCAAAAGGCATGGGAAGAGCAGCTGATGAAAAGGTCTAATAGTTTGGAAAACTGCTTAACCTTATTGCTCTATTTCTGGATTTCCCCCCATGGCCAAGGACTGTTGGGATCCTCATTTCCCCGAGAGGTTTCCTGTTTAGGAATGCAGTGAAACCTCTGAAATCTGGAGGAATTGGGGAGAAGGCCAGCCGGAATTAGGGAACAGTCTGAATACTTTTTAAGGACATTCAGATCTATTGTTTTCAAGGATATAGGATCACAGATTTAGAAGGAGCCTAGTCCAGCCTCCTGCTTAGTGGGCTTCATCTCCACCCCCTCCCCCGAGTCTCATCTGGGCTTCTCTTGAATGCCTCCAAAGACATGAGGCTCTCTATTCTGATAACCTATTTTACTCTTAGAAAAGTCTTCCTTCACCTGAGCTGGGAAGGTTCTTCTTGCCTTCTGCTATTCATGTAGAACTGGTAGTTCCTTTTTACCCTAGAGGCTCCTCAAATGTTTGAAAGCAGTTATCATGCACCAAATAGTCACTTACAGCATACTCTTCTGCCAGGCTGACTGCACCGAGAATATTCAACCATTATTTATGTTACAAATGTCACCAACTCTGAACAGAAATGTAAATGGCTATTTCTAAATTGCCTCTGAATTAATATCTATATAGATTTAGAGCTGAGGGGAACTCAGATGCCACTTGCACTGGCCTCAGTTTACAGATGAGCCTTTGCTCACTTTTAAGGTCCTTTGAAGAAAGGCAGTTTACCCAACTTGAGAGAGAGAGAGAGAGAGAGAGAGACTGGGTTGAGGCCAGGACTCTAGCTGTATGAATCCTAATCCAGGGTTCTAGCAACTCACCCTGCCTCTCATTATTCATAAGACACAAGCATTTCTCAAGTTCTTAAAAGTGCTTGGGAAGTTTGTTCTCTTAGGCATTTCAAAAATTCCTCCTTCAAATTATATTTGCACTGTTAGTGAAGTAGAGATTAGCACAGAGCTGAATTTCGTAGAGGTTATACTGTCAATGAAAAGGCTCATTCAAAGTGTATTAACCTTCCTTGCTCTCTGCTGTCAGAAATCACCTCCCTTGGTCTAGAATGCTGCGTTAGAATGGACAGTGCACCTCTAGGACCACACAGGCCTACCAAATTTCTATAAGGTCCAGCTAGCCATTAATTTAGGAGAACTTCTCAACTCTGCGACTGAGCATGGTTTTGCCAGGGTGTAGGGCAGCCTGTGTTTCTGCTTTGCCCTGCTGTGCTCATTTTAGTTTCATATCCTCTTTCCAATTCAGCCTGATTCTCTGATGAAAAGACAAAGCAAAAACTCAGAGAAGCAAACTGTGCACTTCATGATTGGTTTCCTCTCTCAGTCCCCAGTAACCCTGCAGTCACATGCTTGGGAGGGAACATTCCTCCCCACCCCAACCCACAGCAATCTCCCTCTTCTCTCAACAAGGTATTACATTTCCAGTTCTTACACTTGTTCTGGCATGGATTATAAGCTGCCTCATGCAGCTTCCTGGTGTGCAGGGGTGCTGGGCTCCATGGCACTGGAATCACATAGACCTGGGTTCTAGTCTTGACTCTGCAACCAGTTGGATTTGGAAAGTTACTTAACTTTTCTGAACCTCAGTTCTCTCTTAGATGAGGATAATTATGCTCCTTATATCATATGGTTGTAAAGATGACATAATGCTAACAGGTGCCTAACATAGTCTCTAATGTTTGATACGATTCCATAAAAAGGCCCCTGTTTAGTAGTATTAATATTATGCTCCAGAAGGCAGAGACTGAAACTTATACTTTCCCCATACTGCACACAGCAGGTGCTCCATAAATGCCCCTGACTGATTCTGGTCTAGTCTCCATTTGTCAGTACGTTATTTCTAAGAAGCATTCTAAGCAACATGTGGGGAAAGTTCCTGTTCCCAAGCTCCCTTTACCC